>JAQBSW010001915.1:0-117573 GCA_029291075.1 Eudiplozoon nipponicum | reverse complement strand
AAAATGAAGACCAAGAGATAATTAAGAATAATTTAATAAATTTTAATTGTTTCTCTATTTTAAACAATGCAATAACATCGAGTTTAAATACTTTTAGACGTATAAGCAATTTTACAGCATAGAGATTATAAAAAAGCTTGAATAGACACTTAGTATATGCTTTAAACATAAGGGAAATTGCGAAATACTTGAGTGCATACATTTTAGCTTCTGTATTGAGATTTGAAACCAAGTGACATGAAAATATACTTGGCCTAATTTAAAATGCATAGAACGTGATCAAGAATTTTTTAATATTAAACTCGCAATGCTACTGACGACTGTGGTTATTTTTTCGTGAATATAGGAAAACAAATGAAATGAAATTAGATTTTGTGTGAAATGAAGACAATGAATTCGGGATGTGAATTATTAATATATGATTAACTAAATTAACCGTTATGGTTGTTATAGTTATTTGTGGCATATTTTAACCATTTCCACTTTTCTAATGGAATTATATTCCATTTCAAATAGTGCTACACAGGGCCACGCAGCTAGTTAAAAGTCTAACGCACGAACAACACCGACGAGTTCAAAAAATTGGTTATGAAAATAAAAGGATTCGAATAGTCTGTTTCCTGGCGTTAAACAACGCAGAGTTAATTACATGGAGAAACATAAACCATAGGTCATCGGCGCAAATGTTTTTTTTATGCTCAAGTAAGTAATTATCTATATATATATATAGCAAAATTGAACTATTTAAGTGTGACGTCCAAGTAGACCGTTATGGGTCATAACATATTTATTTAAAAAATCCATTATCAGGAACAGTGCATTTATTTAAAAATATAATAGGCATAGGGCGTAGTACCGGCTCCTACTGAAGAGTACGAAACGCATGTGTACGTGATATTCTGTATTTCTTTCAATATGCCTTTTATATATAATCGTAGGTTTAATTGAACAAATCTGTTACTAACGCACGAGTATAGCTACTTGTCTCTTATAATAATGTGTTCATACCTTTTATTGTTATAAGTGTAAGGACCGACAAATAACAATCAATATATAACAGTTAAATACTGTTTGTTGCGAAGACCTAATATATATGCAAGTATGGATTAGGTGTTGCGAACCTAGTAACAAATTAGTTCAGTTGTGACCAGAAGGATAAACCAAAGGCAGCATGAACGGAAAGTATAATCTCATGCACATTCGTTTCGTGCTTACTAGCGACTCACTATTGCTTTACTATTGCAGGTTTGCACATTCGTCCTGTTTTCCCAAATTCTTGACCAAAATATATAGTGGTGAAACGACGTAATACCAGCTCCTTCTGATGAATCGCCAGTAAGCACGAAACGAATGTGCATGAGATTATACTTTCCGTTCATGCTGCCTTTGGTTTATCCTTCTGGTCACAACTGAACTAATTTGTTACTAGGTTCGCAAAACCTAATACATACTTGCATATATATTAGTTCTTCGCAACAAACAGTATTTAACTGTTATATATTGAATTGAATGATGTCATGCTTACCGCGAAATGTTATAACTGATATCGATCAAGGCCAGAGTGTATGGATTTACTGGAGTAACAGGTGTTCAGAAATTGTTGTAATTCTCAATTTCGGTGAACTTTAGCATAAATTGATATCCATCAGGTTGGTACCATGTACCGACTCGGAAACCATAGTGTTAGTACCATGTACCTTTTCGGTACAATAATGTTGGTATCGGTTACTAACACAATAGCCATAGTGTTAGTATCCTTTACAGACTCGTTATATATTTTATATAGTGTGAGTTAGCGTTGAAGTCGCATTTTTGTAGACTTTATATGATGTTAGCTTCACTATTGCAGGTTTACACATTCGTCTAGGAGATTGTAACATCCTATTTTCCCACATTCTTGACCAAATCATATAGTGGTTAAAGAGCGTAATACCGGCTCCTACTGTTGAGTCGCCAGTAAGCACGAAACGAATGTGCATGAGATTATACATTCCGTTCATGTTGCCTTTGGTTCATGCTTCTGGTCACAACTGAACTAATTTGTTACTTGGTTCGCAACACCTAATACATGTTTGCAAATAACAATCAATTATCTTAAGAGATCAATAAAGCATTATATTTCTTAATGGGGTGGTCACTTTTTATAGTATTTTATTGTAATACGCACATAATTGTACTGTATTTTTAACTTTTCCGTTATGCCTATTATTACGTTCAATAAATGGGTTGAGTTTAAAAATTGAAACAAACAAGCAAGCATGTTTTCACACATTATTTTTCAATGAGATTGTATCGCCTAACAGCATTAGATAATCAGTAGGATACACAAGAATTATATACACCAAATAAATTTGTAAAAAGCATAAGATGAATGAGAATAACCGACACATCTTTTGATAAACATTAATTCCATTATACATTAATATCTATAATTGCTGGTTTTAACTAAGCAATGTATAAAGTATTGAAGCCAGTTCACCAGTAGACCAGTTTCATTCTTAGTTGGAACTCTCCAAGTAATGTCCACAAATTTTCCGCGGACAGGGCTCGATCTATTGGACGATTTTTAATTTGACAAATATTTATAATGTGGTTGGTTCTAAAACTTGATTTAAATAGTTATTATCCTCAATCGCAAATCAACCATTGCTTAAATTATTTAGAATTTTTAAAAATAAGTTGGCACGTCTGCTTTTGTTGCCTCTGCTGTCTGATGTTGAACTATTTCCTTAATAGCGTGCGATCTGAAGTTGCCGTTGAAATGGATATTTGTTTAACACGAATGTTGATTAGGTATTCAGTACTTAATAAAAAATAAATTCGAATATGACCAGAATCGAGTGTCATATTCAGCATGAACAAATTATCTAATCTCCGGCCTCACGTACAAATGTACCCTTAAATATTTGCTTCAAATTTGGGACAGCTGGAATTTATAATCTCATATCGAGTTGTGTATGCAAGCAGATACGGAGTTAAATTCATATAAAGTTTTCGGCATGGCGTATTCGAAGCCAACTCACTATATAGTGGGAATTGATAACAATTTCATCGTCTATATGATTAAATCAAACTTTGTTGCAAATAAATTACATTTCAATTAATGCAACTGTCATTTCTGTCAATTTAAATTCATTAAACTAAATTTCACCTATTAGATTATATTTTAAATAAACGTCGGATCCATAATACATTCAATTTCAATTTTAACAGTTCTTTCTTGTACAAACTTTGTTGAATTAGCGAATCTTGGCATTATTGCTATGACATTTTTAATTTGTTTTTGTTTATCTCGAGTGTTGGTTTAGTTAAATCACATGTTAAAGATGAAAACATTTTCTGTTCCACATAATATTAAGTTCAAATCATGCGAATGAACTATACTGATAAAGATATTTTTCAAATATTTTTCTGAAAAGAAATTCATTCATGATATCAATGCAAGTATTGACTCGAGCACATTTAGTTGAATTATCTAATCGTTGTGTCATATTTACTGTGAAATGGTTATGAATTAGACATTCTTTATTATGTTGTAAATTATAACACTGCATGTGTCAATTAAATGTTCATAAACGTTTAATATTGGAAAAGTTTATTGGTCCAGTTTTTAACATGGGGTGCATTTGTGTAATAGAGGCCCAGGATTTAAATCATTGAAGTTAAATTTATAAGTTTAGTAACACGACTGGGACGGAGAATTCATAAATTATTTTTAGTTGAACTTCTGTACACACTGAATGTGGTGTTTTTCTCTAAATCCAACAATTCTAGCGGTACAAAATATTTATGCATACCAGATTGTACAGACTACCTCGAATTCTTTAGAATATACTTCTCACCGCAAATAGTTAAAACAAACCAGATTCGCTCATTTGGAAGTCAGAAATCAATATGCTTTAAGAAGGCAAGTCTCTTTAAGATCATGCATTCTCTTTAGTGGCCAATAAATTATGACAATATACAATTTATTTACAGATCGCTAGCAATGTACGCATAGTTGCATAGGTTTCAAGAGTGCGGGATTCACATTGGTGTATGAACTACGACACAAAATATTTTACATGTATTTTAGTTAGACGTGTTATCCATTATGCATTAATAAAACCAACATTATATAATTTCAGAGGCAATATTTGAAAGTATAATTCGCCGGGAGAAAATAAAATTACTTCTTGAATATAATATGCTATTACAATTCCTATTTCTATGAAATCAATATCCCAGCTGTTAACAATGATTGCAAATTTTCGACTAATAAGCATAGAAACAAGCATAGCTAACGGTTTCACAACACAAGGTGAATTTAATTTTACACAAATTACATTAATTCAAACATTTACGCAAAAAATGCATTAACATTGGTATGCCTAACAATTATTCAAAATAATTTTACACATGATAAAAAATTAAACCTATTAACAAAATACTTATTATTTTATAAAACGTTATTTGGAATAGAAAATATACAAGTTTTTTATAAAATTGATCCTCGATATTCAGTTTGCCGTCGTACTCTGATGATGATCAAGGAAGGTCAAAACGCGTCCAGTGCATTGCAGCTGGCAGTAGTTTTGTCTACATGTTGTTCGACGACTGGTTAAATACAATGGGATTGGTGTTTACTTAAGCTCGCAAACTTGATTTAAAGAATTTTTACCACCACCCGCAATCAATTATTGTTTAAATTGTATTGCCTATATATGTATATGTGGCGAAAGCTGCAAACAGTTAATGTTCGTGACTCCATAGAAATTGTGCAGCCGACATTTCCAGTCAAGTTCAATGTATGCAAGACTGCTAGAGGTGAGAGCCGCATATCTAAATTTGATTTCCATATATATTCAATGCGGTTTGATCCTCGATAGTCCAGTTTGCCGTCGTACTTTGATGAGATCAAGGAAGGTTGAAACGCGTCAATGCGTTGCGGCTGGCGGTAGTTTTGTTATGCTGTTCGATGACTGGTTAAATACAAATAGGATTAGTGCTTGCTTCAAGCTCGCAAACTTGATTTGAAGAATTGTAGTTTATGCTCGTCTCATCATTCCGATAAAAATGCAATTATAGAGAAACAGGTATCTATATGATAAAACAAATGTGCACTGGCATGTTAAACAACGTAAAAATTTTGAGTCCACATTATACAGATTTAACTCAAACCTGGTCTTTTGTGATTCTTTTGGTTTGTTGACTTCCAGAATATTAAAACAAATTCACCTGCATTGACAAGCTGCTGCTTTAATGTTAAAAATCTGTAAATTAGTTTGGTTTCGATAAAACGATTGTATCAGGTAAATGGAATGATCCATAATCGTAGTGTTGTCACCTTTGAGACATATACTAGGTCAAGTAATATTATGCTTTTTATTAAATGAGCAATACAGCTGTCATGGTGAGCTTCAGGGCAGCGTTTCAACATTTCATAATGCACCATCTCAAGATAATATCAGACAAATTAAAACATAAACGACAAGTAGAAATTTAATTCGTGATCGCCCTTGCGCAGGATTCTATCAAAAATTGCACAAGTACCCAAACGGAAATTGTGATAAGCGAGCATATTACATGATGTAAGATGAACAATCCACTAATACCAAACAGAATTAAACTATCTTTAATTGCGCGGGCGGTGACCACACTTATTTAAATGAAGGTGGCGAGCTTTGCATAAGCACTAAACGCGTTCTGTATGCATCTTTGAGTTTTATCTAAGCAAATGGTAATGGTCTAGTAGGCAGGTTATTTCCTAATTGATATCTCCTCATGTATTGTCGAGAAATTGCCGCGGACAAAGCTTGAACCTGGACACATCTGCTTTGATGTCCGTGAGTCTAACTACTGAGTCACCCTGGCGCATGATTCACATAATTTACAGTTATATTCTACCTTATGTTTTTGGTTAGCCTTTCCAATAAATGGTGCCTACATATCATATTTTTAGACATAATGTTCTAACTAGTTACTCATAATATAAAAGGTAAAATACTACTTGAAGATGTGGTATTGATGTACAGATTTGCACCATTAAAAAATTCAAGGATTAGCAGGCGGTAATAACATTAATTTAAATCGGATTTTCCGAATAAGGGCCAAATTATTTTACTGAATAAATAAACACAAATTCAATTGTATTTAACCAGTCGTCGAACAACAAAGCAAAACTACCGCTAGTCTCACGCACTGCGCGTTTCGATCTTCCGTGATCATCATTAGAATATGACGGCAAACTGACTAGATAGGATCAAACCAAATTGCATCTATATGGAGAGCAAAATTAGATATGCGGCCTCATCTCTAGCAGTCTCGCATACATTGTACTCGACTGGAAATGTCGACTGCAAAATTTCTATGCAGTCACGAACATAAACTCTTTGTAGCTTTCGCCACATATACACATATAGGCAATACAAATTAACAATAATTGTTTGCGCGGGTGGTGGTAACAATTCTTTAAATCAAGTTTGCGAGCTTAAAGTTAACACCCATCCCGTTGTATTTAACCAGTCGTCGAACAACATAACAAAACTACCGCCAGCCGCAACGCACTGACGCGTTCGACCTTCCTTGATCATCATCAGAGTACGACGGCAAACTGACTATCGAGGATCAAACCGCAATGAATATACATGGAAATCAAATTTAGATATGCGGCTCTCACCTCTAGCAGTCTCGCATACATTGAACTCGACTGGAAATGTCGACTGCACAATTTATATGCAGTCATGAACATTAACTTTTTGGGCATGCCGCTTATATCAAGCTGGCAGCCTTGATTTAAATAATAAAAAAAGCATTATCTTGACTGCTACACTCGTTATTAGCTCGGTCTAATAAGTCCAACTTGCACATTTGATGAATATGTCGCTAGTTTAGAAGCCTCATCCTGGTTGGCATTTGAACTGCAGGCTCAGATAAGATCTGAATCAGCCAGTGCATGTAAGGTATATGAATATATCTCCTAACATTGACAACCTATTTTTATAAACAACGAAATGCATTTTTGCCAAATTGTTGTTAACAATTTTTATCTGTTATGCTTCCTAAGCAGCGACGATTAAAGCTATTTAAGCGTTTAAAACTTCTATTTATAACTTTTGAATTCCCAAAAGGGTATTTCTAAAATGCACGTAATAGTGCATTTTACAGTCGAACTTTATGAAGACTGGAATTACTCTAGTATTAGCCCTACTGCGCAAAGCTGCGAAGAGCTAGTCTATCCCTTTTTATTTTCATATATGCCTCCTACCAAATATTGATTAATTCTCTGATAAAATATAAATATGTCTACTATTCCAAAATCTCAGTCATTTTGCCTAAGTCTTTAAATGATAAATGAGTAATCCAGTAGCAGAATTGTATATTTAGAGCACGCAAATTGATATACATAAATGTCGACTATTAAACACCTTCCCTTATTAACGAAAATAAACATGCATGTTAAACTGTAAATATTGTTCTGTAAATACAAGGAAGCATGTTCCCAAAAGTGGTCTTATTACGTGACGCTCCGCCGAAATTGAGGTCAACTACGTCAAATCTAATTAAAAATTATAGGCTGAGTTTTGCGTGTGCTCTGATATGATTCCTGTCATGTTAATTTTTTCATTAGGCCCTGACGCACCCGTTGACCCTTGACATGATGATGGATCTTGTTTCTGATCATTATTACGTCCCGTATTATTAGTGTCCTAGTCCGGATTTGAAATACCGGCTTCAATCGATCAATAGACATGGGTTTGTAATTTCCATTCGAAATGAATAATATCCGGTATACTTTGGCCTGATCGTCCACTGAACAGCGTCTATTGGAACAAAAGCATGCTTACATGTGTCTAAAGCCTTCGAAATAGACACAGGCGGATGGTGTTCGCTAATTGGTTGCGCACGCGGTCAACTTCGATCGCGCTGTGGCAATTGTGTAACTTCCGCCGCTTGTTCTCCATCACTAAATTTACTTCAAGAGTTGCAGACGGTGACCAAACATGATCGGTACAGCTGGTGCCTTTATGCTGTTGCTACTAATTGATCGCATACCAAGTAACACATATGGAAGTGCCGCAAGCCAATCGGTCAGTTCGCGAGACGCGCATAGCACCTCCTTTTTTTCGCGATATACGCATTTCACAAGAACTTCACACTAAGTATTAAAAGCTGTAATTCTTTGCACATCGATACTCGTGAAATGTAATTTATCTTGAAATATACGTGTCAGAAAATTTGTAACTTGTTCAGTGACTACTACATTCGGTACTTCAAATCTTGCCCTTCGGCGTAGCATGAACGCACGAGTAGTCCTTACCCTATCTTGACTTGTTAGTGATATTACTTTAAGCCATTATGTAAGCCGATTAATTGTTGTCGTGCAATAATAAAAAAACACGAACCTTGTGGAGATTATTATTATGATCAAGGTTGCGGTCTTGATATAAATACCTGACCCATTAATTACTTACATATATCAGTATAAACTAAGAATTGTATAGTGTGGATAAGGCAATTCATCCAGTAGACCAGTTTCGTCCTCATTGGGAACTCATGATGTACTGGCCAGAATTTGCCGCGGACAGGACTCGAACCTGGGCACGTCTGCTTCGGAATCTGGTGCTCTAACCACTGAGCCATCCTGGAGATTGATTTTGTCAACATGGATAAATAAAGGAAGACCTATAGTGAGCTCGAAACGACCTTTCGGAGTAAGTATGACAAGAAACATTCGACAGCTGAGACGGCCGGCGTGCGTCTACCTATTTGGTAATATCTAGTCTAATGACCGGTAAAAATTAACGTTCTTATAACAACATTCCCTTACCATGCACACCAGCATGACTCAGATTTTGGTATTCATCAAATGCCAGACACCGATCGTTTGCTAAGAGCCAAATTTTACGAGACAATTCTCCGTCAATATTATATTTGATGACCGCATTGCCTAACTTAAACATGGTGTATCGATCGAAGTATATATGTTGTCATGATTTGACTTTATCTGACTATTGCTTTGTCAGAACATCATTACCCAGCGATGTTGGAAACTTACTAATAGTTTCGGCATTGCCTTCTAGGGTACTTATAATGCCATGTCTAGCTGAGAACTCTAGCAACTGAATTTTTTGTTGTGCCCATACGATTTTAATAAAGTATAAACTGATTATTACAAGTGAAAGTCTCCTCGACGTCTGTCAAATGCAGATCGAAATTAACTGAGGCTATTTTAACACCATGGACGTAAGAATGGTTACGGGGAAGTTTTCGTAAAACTTTGTTCACGTAACTCGGAAATGTCTTTGATGTACTGCATAGACCAAAGGACGTACGCATTTTTTTCAAATAACATACAAGAGTAAATGAGGCCGGCTGTTTTTGCGATACTTTCCTCGTCAAGAGGAATCTGATGGTAATCTAACTTCCGATCAAGAACTGTAAACTATTTTTGCCGGGTTATTTCATCACTAATATCTTTGGCGTTATTAATCTGATAATGGTTTTTAATTGATTTTGTTGAGCGAACGGTAATCATTACATAAGCTTCACTTACGAACGTGTTGCTTGGCTTGCTTGTGATTTGGTGATGCCTTTGGAATAGAACTAGAACAAATTGACCTCGGCAGTCCGTAAATTTATCTAATCTATAGGTTGAGCTCTGGCAAAGACGGACGAACTTTTAGGTTCTTCATAATGGCATCAATAAACACGGCTGTCCAACTGAAAATAATTTTCCGTACATAAAAGTATAATAGTGTCCCTAAATATGGCCTTGCAACATATATATATATATATATATATATATATATATATATATATATATATATATATATATATATATATATATATAGTTACATATTTAGAAATGTATATAAATGAAAAATCTGGAATTATCTCAACGATGTTTCTGTAAATTTGAAGAATCAGTTAATATATGGAAAAATATACTAATTATATGTTATTTCTCGGATTTTAAACTTTATATTTAATTTTGCAGAGGTTAAGTCAAAAAGAGTTTGAGCAGGCTTTCTGGATTTCTAACAAAAGGATCTATAATTTCATTACATTAGTACTTCATTTTTTTGAATTTTCTCTACAATATTATTGGGAGGAGCATTAATTTGGTAAAAAGCAGATAAAACCAAATATCCAGAAACTCACTGGAGTTAAAGATTAAGAACTTTGGATTAATATTAACTTACAGATGGCAGTGTGCAACCAATAGAAGATCTTTTCACTAATTTTATGATTATCTTTTAATTTCATCTGTTATAACATGTTATCCTCATTTATATATTACATTATTTCTTTATGAATTGCGGCATTTTAGAAGCACATCTTCCTTACAATATTACTATAATCTTTCTTTCAGTCGGATATTTTCAAATTCCTCTTATGACTCACTTTGTATTTCAATTTATTATTTTACTGACTCTTGATTATTTAAAGTGAAAATGATTTGCCCAGTTGTATTTGCATTATTTTACACATCACTTCCTGCATCCTCCTTGTGAAAATTTCATTTAAGAAAGTAAGTGTTTAAGAATAGGTCTGACGTGGAAAAAACGTACATGAAATTAATCATTATAGTTTCACCCATATGAATGCACACCCGAAATTAATAACATGTAACTGGTTATTTGTGAAATATAAAAAAACCGCATAAAAAACGCACTTATCTAGTGAAATGTCATTTATGCTTAATATAATTATAAAGTAGGTATAAATGAGGCAGTTTAAACTAAATTTTACTCTTCACTTAATAATTGTCAAGTTCTTGGTGGTGTGAACTCTGCGTTAAGAAAAGACCTCTAAAACAAGAAGCCGAAATTTTCGGAGCAAAAATGATGTAATTTGAAGCACAGACCTTGTTACGCAAAACAAGTTTCGGGTGAATAGTCTGTTCCGTTTCAACCAACAAAACGCGTCTTATAAAGGAAGATAACGTTCCAAGTAACACAATTACTTACATGTCAAATGCACTATCCTCGAATTTGCCTGTCTAGATCCTGGATTTTGCACAGAATCTACTAAAATGGTTTATTTTGATCAAAAGTGGTATTTGATAACTTGTTTAGAGGATTTTTATTAATTGGCCATTTTTGCAATGCTTCAGTATAGTTTGTTTGCCTGGTATAAATAAATCATTTTACCATTCATTGTTGCTAATATATGCTAAATATTTACGCAGGCACATTAAGTAATGAGAAATAAATCCAAGAACTCTGATTATTGCACAACACATAAATGCTTAAATTGTTTGCAGCTTTTATGCAGCAATGGGTAACGTTATACCATTAAAAGCCCTCAGTTGGTGTGGAATTATTCTTATCAGTAAATAAAATCAGATTCAGTTTGTCTGAAGCAAATAAGCTTTTACTGTTATAATTAAAAATTAAACTCTGTTAGAATTTTGAAATATAATTTTGCCAAATGAGATAAAAACAATATTTATGCCATTTAACCAGCAATTGATTGCTTGGGCGTTGAAATTTTTAATCAAATCAAGGTGGCAAGCTTGATATGAGCACCAATTCGAATATGTAATTGTTTTGGGTATTTAATTGAATATTTGTACGATTGCCCAAACATTGATAGCACGGGGGATGATTTAAAATTTTTGATGGAGAAATGTGGAACATTAATAAGGGGTTTTAATCACTATTTGTCTATATTATAACAAAAATTAAGTACTGCACAATATTTGAAATGTTTCCAATATGAAAGGAACAGGCCTAATAGAGGATCTCCCTATAATGAGAAGAAAGTCTATACCAAGCTCGCAACTCTGATTTAAGTAGTATAAATATTACACATCTGGTAAATAAATAAATTTGAATACACCAGTTATTCGGATAAATAACTATTTTAAGAAAAACTAATTTAATGGACAAACGGTATACTAGCCTGAAGTAACAAAATTATAAGTTGAAAAATATTTATCATCTTTGAATTTTAATAGGACTAGAATAATTAAACATCTGCTTAAATAAACATCACTTAAACAAAACACAGCTGATGTTAAAGTCCTGACTGTCCTATATATATATATATATATATATATATATATATATATATATATATATATATATATATATATATATATTCTTTTGAAATGCGAGCTTTAATAAAATTCATTGTTCCCTTCTTGTGTGCAAAAACAAAAAGAAATTTTATCAGATATAAGAAAATTTTCTTTCTCATGGTCTTCTCAAATATCTACTCATGAACATATCTTTATATATAAATTGGAAAGCAAAACAAGATAGAAATATGTGAACAAAGAGAGTGTGAAAAATAGAAACCAATCAAATTGCGTGCGTCACATCCAGTTCAAGCTCAATGCTTGTACGTGCTTCTTCTGCTTACATAAATCCGGCTGCAATTTGTTTATCCATAAGGCTTCGTATGTGGCTAGCTCCCTTTTGTTTCTGCATTTAGTAATTACTTTGAATGCTACGTCTGGAGAACATACGTGCGTTGTTTCGATGATGTGTTGCGCAATAGCAGACGTGTATTCACCATTTGATTTAAAACAGGCGTTCAAGTTGCAATGTTCTCTCATTCGAGTAATTAACCGTCTGGTCGATCGGCCTACGTAAGTTGATCGACAACTTGCGCATGTATATTGGTAAATAATATTTGATATCGACATTAACGGCTGTTTCTCTTTGATTGCTGGTAAAGGCAAGTGTGTTACCCTAAATAACACTCGTAGTTTGGCTGCATTAAATGTGCGTGTCAATGCTGCTTCAACTTTCTTTTGTGCCATTCGGGAAACTGCATCCCCCTTAAATGGGATGTTTAGGTAGACGGTTTTCTTTTCTGGCCCATAGTACGTCTGTTTCTGGTTAACTCCCCTTTTAATAATTGATTCAATTAATTGTCTGGCCGATCGACCAGACGGTTAATTACTCGAATGAGAGAACATTGCAACTTGAACGCCTGTTTTAAATCAAATGGTGAATACACGTCTGCTATTGCGCAACACATCATCGAAACAACGCACGTATGTTCTCCAGACGTAGCATTCAAAGTAATTACTAAATGCAGAAACAAAAGGGAGCTAGCCACATACGAAGCCTTATGGATAAACAAATTGCAGCCGGATTTATGTAAGCAGAAGAAGCACGTACAAGCATTGAGTTTGAACTGGATGTGACGCACGCAATTTGATTGGTTTCTATTTTTCACACTCGCTTTGTTCACGTATTTCTATCTTGTTTTGCTTTCCAATTTATATATAAAGATATGTTCATGAGTAGATATTTGAGAAGACCATGCGAAAGAAAATTTTCTTATATCTGATAAAATTTCTTTTTGTTTTTGCACATAAAAAGGGTACAATGAATATATATATATATATATATATATATATATATATATATATATATATATATATATATATATTTGGATGCAAATAACAGTTGTATGTTGTTCGAAGAAACATATCTAGTTAAATGTCTGAAATCCAATTTATTTTTATTACTCAAACGAAAAAGTATGCTGTATAAAATAATGTCCATAATCTAACATAAAAATCCAATTTTACCGATTTGTGTGCTTGAATTTGAGAACCTATTAATATCATGTAAAGTATTCATTTAACTATTCTTTCAAGGTTAGTACCTTTATGAATTTATAAGATTTCACTGGATGTATTGTGTGGTCCACTTCTGGCTAATTAATACACACAGCCTAAAAATAACCTTTTAGGCACAACTAAACAAATGCACGAAACACCGAAGAAGAGTAAGCTATATGTAGTTTATTCAAAAAGCAGAGAACGTAACAAATTTCAGAAGAATTGCATAATCTACAAGCCAAATAACGATTTAGAATTAGAGTAATTTATTTTAAAGTTTGAATCACGACTGGAATACAACATAATAAGAAAGAATGATTAGCGTCTAGACCAGTGTAAAATGTCTGAAGTCCAAATTCATGAAACAATATTTTTATTGATAAACATTTTACCAGAAGCTTATAAGAAAAGCCCGGCCAGTAACAGACACTTGAAATTTAAAAAATAAGAACCGTTTTAAGACAGTACCCTGACCTGCCTACTAGATTCCCTGACCCGATAAGAAACTTGTACCATTAAAAAAATCATAAGTATATGAAAAGCAGGCAAAGTATGTAATCTCATATAGGTTGATAGAACCATTGGCCTAGTCATGGTATGAGGTAGATAACTGCATGTAATAACGAACGTGTTACCAGATCTGATCATGCCCATCATATAGAGGCGACTTGACACATTATTGACTGGGTTGATCGTAGACGCATAGGGAAATGATGTCGTAACAGGATAACAAGATTGATTGGAAAGTCTATCAAAATTAAATAAAGAGATTATATCATTAAGGAGACAGCTGTGTGAGTATCGTTAGGTTCGGTTTTGAATGCAGCAATAGCTTAAGGATAGGAAAAGGCATTTGTATGCATTAGAATCTGAAGCTAGCTCCTTTAAAATATTAAGAATACCTGATTAAGACGAACGTATTATTTGGTTTATTACCTCATTTCCGGTTATTAAATTATCAATAGGACCATCCCACTAAAATTGAATCTTCTAAATGTTCAATTATTGTAATTATAACTTGCAAATTTTAATGATTAAAATTATTATTAAAGGACTTCCATCTTGTTTCCTAGTTTTAATTATTATTTCTTAAATGTGTTCTCATAGTTTTCATGTCTTACTATCACTCATTTCATTTTATGTCTTAAAAAGCATTTTATTGTCCAAAATCTTTAATCAATTAACCGCACATGATTTTGTTGTGTTTTTCTCTACCCAATTCAAGCTTATCATTCTTGTATTACATCATTTCTAAAGTTAATAAGAAAATGAATAGTCTAATGCGAGCAAAATAAAGTGCAATATGTATTCAATGATGAGTTTCCAAGAAGGACGAAACGAGTCTGCTGAATGAATTGTTTTTTACACACTATACAATACTTATATACAACATGTATTAGGCGTTGCAAACCTAGTCACAAATTAGTTCAGTTTTAACCAGAAGGATAAACCAAAGACAGCATGAACGGAAGGTATAATCTTATGCACATTCGTTTCGTGCTTACTGGCGACTCATCAGTAGGAGCCGGTATTACGCCCTTTAACCACTATATATTTGGGTGAAGAATGTGGGATAATAGGACGGTACAATCTCCTAGACGAATGTGTAAACCTATAGTAGTGAAGCTAACATCATATAAAGTCTCGAAAATGCGACTTTCACGCTAACTCACTCTATATAATATATACCGAGTGTGTAAAGGATACAAACACTATGGCTATTGTGTCAATAACCGATACCAACATTATTATCCCACATCCCTCACCCAAATATATAGTGGTTAAAGGGTGTAATACCGGCTCCTACTGATGAGTCGCCAATAAGCACGAAACGAATGTGCATGAGATTATACTTTCCGTTCATGCTGCCTTTGGTTTATCCTTCTGGTCACAACTGAACTATTTTGTTACTGGGTTCGCAACACCTAATACATACTTGCATATATATTAGTTCTCTGCAACAAACGGTATTTATACAATATTTACTTTATACTGAGAAATGTATGTGCATAATGGGTCAGTTGTTTATATCTAGATCGCAACCTTGATTAAAGTAAATGTATTAATTTTAGTTTCACAAATATGGATTTAAATGTGCATTATTTATATATAACTGAAGTCTCCTGAATAATGTATAAACACACATGCACATACGAGATGTGCGCCAATCTAATGAAATGAAATCAGCTGTTATTAAACTAGCCAGTTTTACTTTCATCTCGAATAATCTGAGTAAATCTTCACACTTACATGTTTTGTCTGCTTTTTTTAATTTCAATCACTTTCTTCGGCATTGCCTTATTAAAAGCGTATTTGATTTTTTGGGTCCAAACCCTATAATGTGAGGGCTGCCTCAATTACATGATTTCAAATGTACAAAACATGTAAAGGGTAAATCAAAATTTAAATTTTCTTTTTCCACTTATTTGGGTCTATATGCGATATGGACATACAGGCATACACGCTCTGCATACACGCGTTGCATACACCTACTTATTCAAAGGTTAAACAAAAAAAATTATATTATATAGCTTGTCTCTAAGATTTGTGATTTACAATGTATTGACGAACGATTCCGGAAATACAATCCAAAATATCTCCAATGAACAAAAAACCGGAACCTAGCTTCTATTTGTCAAACCACAGGTTACGTAACTTTGGAACATCCGTATTTGCAATATTTCTATTCCTTTAAGCATTAACTAGTACAACCGAAATGGGTCAAACCATACTGTCAACCAATGTCAGCAAAGAGAAACAGCAAGTTTGTCACAAAATAAGTGACACTTTTCATTTCATCATCAATTTTTTAATATATGCAGAAAGCTGGCATCATTTGGGTAGAAGTAATTATTCGATTCTATAAAATTAGAGTACGTTGAATTCCTCAATAATTATAAGGCATATTGGACAAAAAATCAGAATACAGCGTTCGATAATAGAATGCTCGATTAACGCACCGAAGTATAGAAACGTTCAGGAAAATGTTGAAGCAACAGTTTTAGTAAATAAGCAAATGAAACCTAGCACTTAATATAACAATCCATACTAGCACCTCAGGTAGGTACGAAATACGCAAAGAGTGGATCTACCGTAAAGTAAGGATGGAATACCTGTTAGTTAACAATAGGAAGCGAGGCAAGGCATAGATTCGCACCTTGCCAATAAAGGATAATAATATACAGCAAAGCACAATCGTCGGCACGAGTAATAGACGAGCAATATTTCATTATACGAATGTAATGCTGTGTCTAGCCAAGCAATCAGTTTACACAAACTGAAAATGAAAGACATGTATGGAAATTTTAACTCACTGATACACCAAGCTTTACGGCAGAGATAATAAAAACTCAAACTCTTTCACTCCTTCATTCGGAAAACATTGAATAGTTAACTTGTAGAAAATCGACTTAAGTAGTTAAAAATGTATTTGTTAGTATTATTCCTAAATGCAATTTTCTTTTATGAATTAAGTGCATTTTTCTGACGATTAGGTTATGCAATAATTATCTAGGATAATAAGTAATATAATTTTATTCATATATATATATATATATATATATATATATATATATATGCGTTTCATAACTCTGAAAAAATGAGCTAATGTTTAAATCTCGGCCACTGCAATACTTGCAGGTATTTGATAAGGGCCCTATAAAAAGGTAATCGATTGCATGAATTTAATTTCCTATCTTATGTAACTTTCAGTTTGTACCGAATAAAAATATATTATTAAAGCCTTGCATTAAACTCTGAACAAATTTTGATAATTTTTTTCGGCATAAACGAAACATTGATCATGCTTTAAAAGGCAGTTCATCAAGTAGACCCAATTTCCCCCCAACCTTAGTAGTTCAACAGATTGTTGCCAGAATTTGCTACAAACGGGGCTCATGCCAAAGCATTTTTCTTCTGAGTTTAGCAAAAATAACGCAAACAAAGCACAATTTTTAATAATATATCAGCTAATGTTTATGGTTATACTTGCTTTTAGATGGAACTCATTTGGCATATATAATGAATTACACTTCTAACTAGACATCCTCCGTTTACCGTCACCTCGTAAAATAGATTAGAATGAAGTTTAGCTATTATGTTCGTTCTGTAATGAACCGGAATGCCGTGTTCTATAAATTGGTAAGGTTTTGATTATAAAAATAAACAGAATATTTTAAACTGTCTTCAAATACTGCTTTAACTACCATGTTTTTACATCACAACGAGTTGTTTTTCTGTTTTGAGGAAAAATATTACCTTTTAACATGCCAATACAAGATGATCTAACTATAATAAAAAATGTAATTATTTGGAATGTTGACATTCATTCAAACAAATCATTTCGCTGACTATTGTCAAAAGCATATTGTGGAATTTTCGTGAATAAAATTAAAATATATTTCTAAATAAACGTTACCTTTGCTGTTTGGTTCATGCCGGTGAATTCGATCTCACCGGTGTACTTCTGAACCACAGATTGCCTACGAACAGAAGCATTCAGTTGGGCTTGTGTACCAGATGGCGAATAAAAACTCCCAGCAGCAGATTCCCCGAGAACTGACCCTGTTCTGCTGGCTCTTTGGCGGGCCACAGAGGCACGCCTTTGAATATTTTGGTCAGTCATTTTTGAATTTGCTATAAATGTACTTGTTCTTACTTGAGCTCGTAAAAAGCTATTGAAATTTTGTTAGTCGAAGGCACGTATACAGAAAAGTTTCTACGTATGAAATGCTTTCCATTAGCGCAGTATTTCCAAAGAACTTTTCTACGATTCCATTCCGTATTAGATTTTTGATCCTCTCACATTTGATGCATAGAGAATCCGCTTATAATACTTAGTATAAAGTTTACACAAAATGCATTCTGCTTTTAAAATATCGAATCACAGTAGATTTTATCCAAATATCTTAGAAAAATGCGGTTGATTAGTTGTATAATCCAAACAATATTACCCAAGTATTAACACAAATAAATCAAGATAAATTTTACTTATTACAATTAAGTATATCAAAGTAGCACAATGCGCAATCTTTTACAGAAAACTCGTTTAATTAGTTTATTAGGTAACGAAACAATTTTTTTACACAAATTTCTGTCATAATTTTGAGACGCAGATAAATTTCCTGTCATGTGAAAATCATTAAATTAAACACGTAATACATAAATTTTGAATAAGCAATATTTGGTATTTAAACAAATGATCAGATTTGGAGAGATAATAGGTTTGGAATATAGAAACAGAAGTTGGCTTGAGTTAACATCCATAATTTCTCGACATAGCTTTCATTACTTTATGAGTATGCTGATCTCTTTCTGCCATTGCAGGAATCATATTTAAAAACTGGCATATGAAAGGACATAACTATAGTTTAAGACTTCTATAGGCACGGCAATTGTAATTATTGTTGATCGTATTTTTCTGTTTGTTGTCAAAGTCTCTAAATTGCCTGCTTCAGTTTCATGCTTAATTTTTATGCCCAGGTCTAAAATCAGCCAATCAGATGTGACTGCCTAATTTTACTGGTCAAGTCAAACAGACATACCACGCACATCAGACTAAGTAAACATCACACTGCTCTGTGAACTATTAGGGCATGGTGACAAGCAATATAGTATTTGCAACATGAAACTAAATCATAGCAACCGGATTTTGCTTGCCTATTTATTTTGTTTAAATTGATAAACAATATTTATTTCCTATGTATATATTCACGCAGGTAGGCAGTTTATATAAGTAAACAAAACTTAAATTCGTACATGCTAAAAGACAGATAACATAGTGCTTAATCTTAAATTATTAAAGTACAAATAAAAGTATAAACGAATATTCAATCCTACCTAGCTCAGCACGTAGTCGATCACATTATTACCTACAAGTGCATATAAAAAAAGAATTAGAATTTAGAAAGTAGAAACCTATTGGTATTAGCATTTTTCTAAATAAGAGCAAAGGAGACCATGTTATATCTTAGCTTTGCTCATTTTCTCCAGAATTCCGAAATGCTAATTATTCCTAGCTAGTTTTGATTTGCTGCTTTAAAATCTTAACTGATAGGAAATAATAAGAGTTAATGTTTACATATTAACAGGTGGTTTCCAATGTGACCAAAACGAAGCCAACTTTTTTTAAAGAATAGTGCTGAAATGATATATAGGTATGGTAAATAATATACATTGTGAGTTATCTTTGAAGTTGCGTTGATAAAGACAATATATGGATATTACTATATAATGCATTACTACATTTACGTATAGGTTAATGCACGGTCCAATTTTACCGCATTATTGTACAAATATGTATTAAGTTTGGGGCAAATAAAATTAAAAATATTGGTCAAAAACGTCTTCTCAAAACATTGAAGGATATATAACTTTAATAATATAAATTTTCAAAGGTTATCTAATAATTTAAAAGAACAACTCGCCTCTTAAAACGTAAGCCAAAAATAGCAATTTAAATTTCAATTTGCGCAACAAATTGAATATTATGAGTCCTTAGTTGTAAATAAGATAGGCTTTAGATCACAACTTTTCTCTATATTAAATTAAGCATGATTGATTATTAGTTGCGCGGGCGGTGATAATAATTACTTGAGTATAGTTTGCGATCTCGACTCAAACACCAGTCCCATTATATAGCTACACTTGTCAGGAAAACAAATCGTGGTATAATATCGAAACAGATATTCAACCAATAGATCGATTTCGTGCTTATTTGGATCTCTTCATGAACAACTCGCCGCAAAATCGTTAATAGTTCTTGAAAACTTCCTAATGATAATAAAACTGGTCCACTGGATGACTTTCCTTTTGCACATTACACAAAGATTATTTTATACTAATGGACGCGTGTATGTAATGAGGACGGTATTTTTATCAAGATCGTAATCTTTATTTAAATAATTTTATTAAACATTTTATATTAATGCACACAATTAGAGAAAACAGACCAAGTTCCAATGGCTGAAATATTGTATCCAGCTGCATTAACCTAAAGTAAAGTTATTTAAAAACACAAATTTACAATTTTAGAATGCAAAATGCTTATTTCCATGAACATCTGACTTTCGATGGCTTGCTCAATTGTGCAACAAGTTGATTAAATAATATTTTTTATTGATTTCGCGACCAAAAACATCATTTCAGAAAGGAATGGCACAGGTGTGAGAAGAAAATCGATAATTAATATTTGATGCCTAAAAACTGTATTACCTGAACAACTAAATAGATGCTTCAAAGCTTTCGAGGCCCTAAAACGAAATCGTATACAGCAGCGGTTTTTGTGAACAAACTATTTTCACTTTTATTTATCCGCTTTTGTCTACTACCTTATTTAGTATTGTTGAACTAAATTTTCCAAATTACAAGCGGAACTTTTGTTAACTTGCCTATTTTATTTATAGCCTCATAAATTATTCACAGATTTTTTTTAGATAGATTGCATATTATATAAAACTCAACGTTACAGAATGTGTGTAGAATTTGCTTGCGATTTTAAAAATTGAATTCTCGTTCAAACTGACCACGTTGCATTTGCCTTCATAATACAAACTTTAGATAAGAAAATGTTACTAAAAGCGTTTACTCCCGGGTTCTAATCTCGGCTGTAGAAGTTTTAGCAACTGCTGGTGTCTTGAATAAGTGCAAACCCGGTTTAATATGGGAACTATATTATCGATTTTATTAAACTTTCAGTATATATATATATATATATATATATATATATATATATATATATATATATATATATATAAAGGATGGAGAGGTATCGATCTAATAGCCGTATGATCTAGAGCTGAAATAGTCAGTCACTACACCAAGATATCCGTGGAGTGCGGTTTAATACCACTTGTATTTTATATGATTAATGATATTACGCAGATTTTACATATTTGTCAAAAGTTTGTCAATGCGCATGTCTCAAGGATTTGATATTGATAAATTTTCAAAAAATTAAACTATGCCTTTGTAGATAAATTGAATTTGTCCTGTTTACTTCTTGAAATTTGAAAGGTGATTCAATAGATTAGCTATATGGTTACTCACCTACGTTCTGCCGCAGGACAGATGTATTAGAACTAGTGTTTATCTCATTCTCGCGATCTTGATTTAATTTATTTTCATCGCCACTCGCGCACGCAATTATTGATAAATTCTTTAATTTTTGTATGTATGGTTAAAACTGCTTATTTTTCATGCTAATTACTGAATAGAACATTTTGAGGCAACACTTCCATTTCCATAAGTCTTATGTAAAACTAATACTGGTTAAAGTCTAATAATTAATTTTGCTTTCCTTATGCATGCATTTCAGTTTGATCCGCGTTAATTAGTTTGCCGTTGTGCTCTGATGATGAGTAAATAAGTTCGAAATGCGTAAGTACTTGTGATTGACAGTAGATTGGCTACGTTGCGCGAATTTTCTTATACAAAGGGATTGGTGTTTATCCCATTCTTGCATTCTTGATTAAATGAAATATTAGCACCATCCGCGCAAGTAATTGTTGTTAAATGCGATAAATAATGCATGTACGGTTACATATGCAAAGCATTCATGTAGGCTTATAATTACTATATTCAAGTTTGTGATCTTAATATAAACACCTGACTCATTAATTAAATACATTTGTCAGTATAAACTAATAATTGTATAGTGTAGAAAAGGAAATTCATCCAGTAGTTCGATTTCGTCCATATTGGGAACTCATGATGTACTGGCCAGAATTTGCAGTGGACACGTCTGCTTCGGAATCTGGTGCTCTCAATACTAAGTCACCCTGCCGAACACTACGTACAGTTTTCAGTTATATACTAAATAATGTAACTCGATTAGTCTTTTTTATTTTAGGTGGAGCTAATAAGGCATACATAAATAATATGCAACTGACATTTCCAGTCAGGTACACAGTATGCCGCTCAACTAAACGTGAGAGCCTTATATCTAATTTTACAATTCATGCAATGCTCTATAAACGTAATTATACAATTGGCCGTCAAACTCAAATGATGACTATAAAAGGTTGAAACGCGTTAGAAGATGTGATTGTTGGTGATTTTAAAATGCTACGCGTCTGTTAATATACCATAGGATTGTTCGTCGAACAACATAACAATAAATATATACAGTGGTGTTAGTGTTTACTTCAAGATCGCAAACTTGATTTATGTAATTTTTACCACCAGCCGCGCAATCAATTATTGTTTAATAGGATTGGTGTTTACCTCTAAATTTCAAATTATATATATATATATATATATATATATATGTGTGTATGTGTGATATCTTGGCTAACAATAAATTTAATTTTAAAAAATTCTCAGAAGCAATTAAAGGCATTTGAAAATGACGGCATTTTAAATGAATAAATAAACAAACTAAATGAAGTTTTGTGATTTTTTTCTAATTGATTCTACCACAATTAGCAGGGTGTTTTAAAAAATATTTAGTCCATGTTTAAAAATGAAGTCAGACAACTATAATGTAGCTATAATTTGATAAATTTAATTTAATTAAATTAATTTTTAACATTAATTATGTAATAAGATTACGAGTTCAACTTTAGAAAACGTTGATGGTATGTTTTAAGTTAATTATTTTGACAAATCGATAGGTCTATAAATTTTCTGTTAAAAGTAGAATAGCAGAAGAGAATTAAAAGTTTGTTCGCTTTATTTTTGTAAATATTTTCAATTTATGTAATATTTCTCGTGCAAGATCATTCCACCAGTATATGGATAATTTTACCTTATTTTAAATTACATATGTTACATTATTATTAAACGTTTTGAGAATAATAAAAGCGTAAGCCTGTTTATAGTTTAACTGATTTTGTTAAATTTATCAAAGTTGTCCCATATGACAATCCTACCGATTCACATTGATGCGTATTTTTTTAAATCATAATATTACAAAACTTTTTTTTATATCATTCAAACTAATGATGATGGATTGAAAGTCTTTTGAGTAACTCCAGCATCATTAGGTTGACTTAAACTATATCATTTTGTTTCATACTTAAATAAATAAAAATAATTTATTCTGGTATCAGCTATATATAAATTAAATGTTTCTATTATTGCCGTTGCAAACAAGAGAAGGTAATTTATGTTAACATTTAAAAAAATTAAATCATATTTTTATATGAAATTTATGAATTTCTCACCAGAATTTTGCAAATATTAGAGATTATTTGGAGATTTAACGTTTATTTCTATTTCTTTAAATAGACCATTTGTACATCATTGAATCGCATAACTGAAACACATAATTTTTGAGTTAAAATATCAAAAAGCACTAGATAACCTAGATTAGATAACATATTGGCAATTCGGACTAGTCTATTTTTTCAATATTTCAATTTTTGAATATATAAAAAAATGTTTACTGAATATTCTACTTCCAAATAAGACAAGGTAGACATTTTATTCATTAACACAGAGCAATTATAAATTTGAAACACACATTTTATGAATAATTTTTTTAAATTAGCCAACGGGACGAGAAACAACCGCTAATATAATTGAAACAAAAATTTTGTTAAAATTACATTCCGCCGGAAAAATAGAAATATACTCCTCGATAATGAGGGAATTTTTATTAATCGTTATACATCAGCAAATTACCACGGTGTAAATCGTACATTTGTTCAAATATTAAATAAAATAACTCGTGGGAGCATCATTTAGAGAGTGTAAAGATGAAAACTGAAGCGTAGTTGATGCCATGTAGATCTGGAATGTGAATTTTGGCTTTAGGTGCACTAAGTATAACACCATAAGTATAACGTCACAACAAAATGTAAACTGGTATACAATTAACGAAAAATATTCCAAGGAGATTTGTATTGACCGAGTTTTCAATTCGAATACGCGATAGTTCAGCTTAACATAAAAAACTAATGTGTAATTTGATTCCAGAACATTGTTTCAAACAGTAAGTTTACGTTGGCATGCTCGTATATATATGCCTAAAATCCGTAAATTGCCACGATATTATTTTTCTGATAAGTCATTTGCAGTCCTTTCGTTGTTTCCTTTCTTGTCTTCCTCAAAAACCAGCTAAAGTTTTAGAAAAATACTGACGAAATATTCGATCGCTTATTTTTTGAGCTGCAATGCATCATTCTATTTGAATGGCGTGCTAATCTGGAAGTGATACTTCGTAAATAATTTTATCTTCTTATCAAAATCAAAATAAATTTACTTCGGTTAGCATCTAACTGTGTAAATCTTAGTTCATGAAAAAATCATTTGAAATAGATTATTTGAGTAACATGCAGTTCTTATCAATTGGTGGTTATTTTACCTTCGCATTGCATATCATGAGTTTTAATAACTTTGACTCTTAGAGCTGAATAAACAAAACGCAGCGCAGAATATTGTTAATTTACAATGAGTTATAAAAATCGGATCCATGCATTCCTGTTTGCATTATTATTATTTGACATAATTCTTCAAAAAAATTGCAAAATCTGATAATGTTGTATTAATATAGGTACAGATGTTGAATATGGGGATGGTTTTTATATTGTTTATTTCAAGCCTATGTGTTAAATAAAATGAAATTAAAACACGATTTTTTTATGTAAAATAGTTTAGATATTTGGCGAATAGTCACATACTCATAATCGTAAGAAAATTGAATTACAATATGTTTATAGATCGGGCAAAAGCTTTTACAAGAAATACATATAGTTATATTTTGTAAATTGATACCTTAAATAATGGTTTCTAGAGGTGTCCCTGTCTGATTAATTTGATAGTTTCCAAATATATACACAAACCAGTCCAATCTTACCTTGATCCAGATCAAGAAGCATAGCATATTCAATTCATAAGAATTCGGTAAATTACTTTTTGTTAGTTATTGAATTAATGGAATCGCGTGATTAAAATATTTTAGAATCAAAATTATAATTTATCTATAGTATTTCGCACAATAGCTTGATTGAGGCAAGCACAGTTGAAATAGCTTCGTCGTTATCGTATAAAATTTATCCAGGCTCTAAGCTCAACAATATTAAAATAATTACGTTAAGATTGAGAAAACAATGTCAAAAATTTATCTTGATCGCGGAAGGTCGAAACAAGTCAGTATGTGTGATTGGTTATTTGTATAACTGATATATATGTTGCCTAAAGCAACAGTAAGTCAATGTTCGTAAGCGTATAGACATTGTGCAGCCGACATTTCCAGTCAATCACAATTTATATAAGACTTCTAGAGGAGAGAGACGTATATCTATTTTTCTTTCCATATAAATGCATTGAGATTGGATTCTCGCTAATCAGTTTGCTGTCGTACTCTGATGATGATCATGGAAGGTCGAAACACGTCAGTAAGTGTTATTGTTTGATAGTATAAATTGCATACATATAGCGAAAGCTAGAGTAAGTTTATATTCATAGCTGCAAAGAAATTGTGCAGGCTCATTTCAAGTTAAGTTAAATGTTCGCAAGACGACTAGATTTGATAGTCGTTATCAATTTTGGCTTTCCGTATAAACGCATTGCGGTTTTATCCTTGCAAGTCAGTTTGTTGTTGTCCTCTAAAAGTGATCATGGAAAGTCGAATGCACTAGTATTTGTGACTGACAGTAGATTTTCTAGGTTATGAGAATATTGGTTAAATACAATAGGATTGTTATTTACTTCAATCTCGCAAATTTGATTTAAGCATTACTTGTCACCACCCGCGCATCCAATCAATGGTGAAATGTATAAATTTTCGCTTTATAATAAAATAACTCCGCATCAACTTGTGCCCTTTTATAAACTGATATGCAAATAACAAACTAATATGTATTTTCGTAGGTTAATTTTGTTTTTCATCTACCACTCGGAGGTATGAGTAATTTTTAGCCCAAACTTTGAACACACCTATATATTAAATTTGCAAACAGTGTTAAAATGCGAAACTGCGCATGTTATTTGGAGCTAAGATTCGAGGTAGCGATATTTGTTTGTCACTGAAACTTTCCTTTTTAAAATATGGAATTGAATTACTGTGTGAGGTGAAATCCACTATATCAGTTAGTATGTTCCGCAGTCTGATTTTCTAGTAACTTTGGCCCGATTTTCCTTAGGCATGAGGTTGCCACGAAATTAGACCCTGTGGGTAAAATATAACGGTAATTTTATTTAAACTCAAATTAAAATTGACATTAATTAACTTCGCTAAGATCGCCGACGTGTACAATGTTTTAATTCTTCTGAACTAATTGAAAATCTTTTACAGGATATTATGATTAATACGTATTTTCAGAAGTGAAATATGTTAAAATTATTTGATCTGAAAATGCCGCTTTAAACCTCTTCAGAATCAAAATTATAATATTTCAATAGTCATATTTCATATGTGCATAAAATAAATTGGGTTTAAATAATCGCAAATAAATGGATAAAACTTTACTTTAAAGTATCACATATTGTTAAAAGCGTTGTCGGTAATTTTTGAGGATTATTAACATAGTGATTTGCAATTATATTCCATGGAAACTGTAACGATTTTCTTGCACTTCAGCAGTATCACGCTTAATTTGGGTGAATAGCTTAAAAAATAACTGCTTTTAGCTAATCCAATTTTAAATTACCTTTAGTCAAAATATTTTCTGTACTGAAATTTGAATTTCTGTTCGAGTAAATTTATTATATTTAACTTTTGACTTGTCAAAATAACTTCCTTGCAATTAAATTTTTTAACAAATTATTTAATAGTTGCTGTCAAATCAGAATACATATATATAGCAGATTCAATGTAACAAGTTTTAGGCAACGATTTGGAGTCAGAGTTGTTTGATGACCGCTTTCAATACATATTCAAAATAATTATTAAATTATTGGGAAAAACCATTATACATAATTATATCTTTTTATATAAAAGGTTTAATATTTTTTTTAAAAAGTTTTTTTAAACTTATATACAATTTCCTGCCCCAAATCGCTTCAATTTTTCTAGTTTTGTTACAGGCGGCTGTTAGCCAATTCTACAGATTATTCGGTTCGAACTTTGTGGCTACGGATATGTAATAGCTTTTTTATTATTAGATTATAAGCTTACTGATATTCCAAGTGGTCTCGCTAAAGTGAATCGAGTCTAGTAGCAGTACTGTAAGGAGTGCTATGTGATACTAACTTCATTGTAATAAAGTCGCAATTTCTCCTTTAAACTCAAAGAAGACTCCGTTATTTCAGAATTTGGTCTCGATTTTTATATAGCAACACTTTAGGTTTATTCTTCGTGTTCCAGTGTTTTTCATTAGGGTTCTGTGATCTGATAATAGCATATAACTAATTCAAGTCGGGAGAATGATGTTTTGTTTCACTGGAAAGTAATAACAAATAAAAGAATTTAATACAGAATGGTAAAAAATCCAAATGAAACTTGTGTACATTTGTTTAATCTGTAAAAATAAGAAGCTCTCTGTCCAATATACGAAACGGTATTTTTGCTGGCAGAAATACCTTGTTTTAACCCATATTTTGTGAAGACCTAAAGACAAAGAGTTGAATGTAGGATGGTTGCTTTACGTGCAAGATTGTAAAATCTGGTCTATGCAATTGTCAACCTAGCCCACCAATATCATACAATACTTGTTAACTTAAATACCAGTTTCATTACAAATTTAAACTTTTTTATAAAACAACGCCATTCAGCCACGGATTAGCAATCTTTTTTATTCAATAACAGATGTATGTGCTTTATAGGCTTCTGTAACTATATGCGTAACATATATTCCATTTTAAATTATTTTGTACACCAATAGAAAATTAATTAAAATTAATAAATTAAACTAGTTAGTTTTCAACGTAAGTGCCTACCGAAAATATACTTGAAATTTTATTTTTTTGTGTAATGAATTTGTCAATGAATTCGTTTTTAAATACGTTTTTCCAAAATTGAAGATTTTTAAAACCATCTTATTGGTTCAAATTTAATGGAACTTTTTCTAATTAGTTGTATTTCAGAAAATTAATTTAGCTTTAATTTCTTGATATAAAAAGTGATCTCGAAATTAGTATGCACTATAATTTTTAACCAAATGTGTAATTATTTAAATCTAGGTTTCGAGCTGGATATTAAAGTCAATCCAATAATGTATACATTTTCAGTCTACATTAAGCATTACATGATATAAAATAGGCAGTTAATCCAGTGGAAAGATTATAACCTTCTTGGAAACACTTCATTTACGGTCCACAATTTTGCTGCGGACAGGAATCGAACATTGGCACGGCGATGACTAAAATTTGTATTCAGCTTACACCAGACTCGCACGGTGTATATAATTACAAAAACCAAATCGGACGTGTCCAGGTCCAATCCTTATCCGCGCCAAAATACTGGACAGTTCATGAAGAGTTCATAACAAGGACGAAACCGGTCTAATTGTTGAATTGTCCTTTCTAGATCATAAAATTTATATTTTATAATGATGAATGTATATAAAGTGCGATTGCTGTTTATATTAACCTCGCAACCTAGATTTAAATAATTTGTATCACCGCTCACGCAATCAATTGTCGTAGAAATGAGGAATTGTTTTGAATAATGACTTTTACTGTATAATTAATATACATTCCACATTATATATACGTTTGTTTAATTCTTTTGGAATGTGAAAATTAATAAAATTCATAATACCCCTTCCGTGTGCAAAAAGAAAAAACGAATGTAATCAGAAACAAGATCCGTTTCTTTCTCATATTCTTCTCGAGTACCGACAAATAAACAAATATTTTTATAGAAATTTAAAGATTAAATAAAATAGAAAAATGAAAGGGAACAACCAATTATTTGCGTGCATCACCTCCAGTTCAAGCTCAATGCCCGAACATGCTTCTTCTGTTTGCTCAAATCTTGCTGCAATTTGTTCGTAAGTGGATATCTCCTCTCCGTATTTCTCATTTATTAATTATTTTCAATGATACATAATTTTCGTGTATCTAATAGAATTAATTTAACCTGAAGATAAATTGACATGTATGCACGAAACGAATGTGCATGAGATTATACTTTCCGTTCATGCTGCCTTTGGTTTATCCTTCAGGTCACAACTGAACTAATTTGTTACTAGGTTCGCAACACCTAATACATACTTGCATATATATTAGTTCTTCGCAACAAACAGTATTTAACTGTTATATATTGAATTGAATGATGTCATGCTTACCGCGAAATGTGATAACTGATATCGATCAAGGCCAGAGTGTATGGATTTACTGGAGTAACAGGTGTTCAGAAATTGTTATAATTCTCCAATTTCGGTGAACTATAGCATTAAATGATATCCATCATGTTGATACCATGTACCGACTCGGAAACCATAGTGTTAGTACCATGTACCTTTTCGGTACAATAATGTTAGTATCAGTTACTAACACAATAGCCATAGTGTTAGTATCCTTTACAGACTCGGTATATATCTTATATAATGTGAGTTAGCGTTGGATTCGCATTGTCGTATACTATATGATCTTAGCTTCAATATTGCAGATTTACACATTCGTCTAGGAGATTGTACCGCCCTAAGCCTACATTTCATGTAGTGGATGATTATGGAAGTGTTGAACTGTACAATCTCCTATACAGACGTGTATTCAAGCAGTACTGGATCTAACTTTATGTGAAGTATTCGGCAGCGCGATTTCATACCCACGTCATTAAATAAAATATATATCGACTTGGTAGAGTGCACTAAGCGAACAGCTTTCGAGATATCAAGCTTGTAACGGAATTTGTTTAAATGGAAGTAAATTAATTTAAATGAATTTAGAGGGACATAATAAAGTCTGCATGAACATATGGTATAGTCTCGTTCAACAGTCCCACATTTCTTGATCTAATACATATTGGAAGTAAGGAATATTTTGGGCTCCTACTGAAAAGTCGCCATTAAGCATGGAACGCACGAGTTCTTGAGATGATACCTTTTGTTCAATTTGGCTTCGGTAGATACTTGTTGTTTAATTTCAAATAATTTGTTATTGGGTACGCATAACCAAATACACTAATACATAAATATTAGAGCTCTGCAACGAAGAATATTTAAAATGAAATTTAGTCTTCACGTGTAAACACCTGTGCACTAAGTGATTATTTTAGCTTCTTAGTAATTGCTCCATCCTGTGGTATGATGACCGTGCCATAGAATAAAACCTTTTCAGTAAAATTTTGTTATGTTGGCATTATTTTATAGGGTTTACTACTACATAATCGGAAACTCATTATTCTTAACTCGGTCTAAGTGTGATTCCTAGCATAAAATTGCTGTAATTTCAACCACCTATAGATAAATCTGTTATGCCGTTGTTATCAGATTTTTTATCGCCATACCATTTCAAATTTAATATATTATGGTTACAACACTCATTTTAATCGTTTCAAATTCAATATGAAAGTGTTTTATTATACAAACCTTCTCCTTTTGCTGAAGATAGTAGTAAGTCAGTGAATTTATATCAAATATATTAATATACCTCTGTTTAAAATTGGCAGGTAGATTCAAATAATCTTGAACCTTAATGTCTAAATAAAATTTTTCGTGGCAAAGTAACCTGATTATTCAGCAAATTTGATGTTTTCTCTGGCTTTGGTTTATCATATATGCGAAGCGCAAAACATCGATTAGAATCATTGTTATTTCGCCTTTAGTAATCATACTTAACTTAATCGAACAACTTAAATCAATATATTACAGTTAAATACTGTTTGTTGCGAAGAGCTAATATATATGCAAGTATGTATTAGGTTTTGCGAACCTAGTAACAAATTAGTTCAGTTGTGACCAGAAGGATAAACCAAAGGCAGCATGAACGGAAAGTATAATCTCATGCACATTCGTTTCGTGCTTACTGGCGACTCATCAGTAGGAGCCGGTATTACGCCCTTTAACCACTATATATTTGGTAGAAGAATGTGGAATAATAGGACGGTACAATCTCCTAGACGAATGTGTAAACCTGTAATAGTGAAGCTAACATAATCTAAAGTCAACGACAATGCGACTTCAATGCTAACTCACACTATATAATATATATACCGAGTCTGTAAAGGATACTAACACTATGGCTATTGTGTTAGTAACTGATACCTTTTTTGAAATCGATGAGTACCGGATACTAACACTATGGTTTCCGAGTCGGTACATGATACCAACCTGATGGATATAAATTTATGCTAAAGTTCACCCAAATTGAGAATTACAACAATTTCCGAACACCTGTTACTCCAGTTAAACCATACACTCTGGCCTTCATCGATATCAGTTATCACATTTCGCGGTAAGCATGACATCATTCAATTCAATATATTACAGTTAAATACTGTTTGTTGCGAAGAACTAATATATATGCAAGTATGTATTAGGTTTTGCGAACCTAGTAACAAATTAGTTCAGTTGTGACCAGAAGGATAAACCAAAGGCAGCATGAACGGAAAGTATAATCTCATGCACATTCGTTTCGTGCTTACTGGCGACTCATCAGTAGGAGCCGGTATTACGCCCTTTAACCACTATATATTTGGTCGAATAATGTGGAATAATAGGACGGTACAATCTCCTAGACGAATGCGTAAACCTGCAATAGTGAAGCTAACATCATATAAAGTCTACGACAATGCGACTTCAACGCTAACTCACACTATATAATATATATACTGAGTCTGTAAAGGATACTAACACTATGGCTATTGTGTTAGTAACTGATACCTTTTTTGAAATTGATGAGTACCGGATACTAACACTATGGTTTCCGAGTCGGTACATGATACCAACCTGATGGATATAAATTTATGCTAAAGTTCACCCAAATTGAGAATTACAACAATTTCCGAACACCTGTTACTCCAGTTAAACCATACACTCTGGCCTTCATCGATATCAGTTATCACATTTCGCGGTAAGCATGACATCATTCAATTCAATATATTACAGTTAAATACTGTTTGTTGCGAAGAACTAATATATATGCAAGTATGTATTAGGTTTTGCGAACCTAGTAACAAATTAGTTCAGTTGTGACCAGAAGGATAAACCAAAGGCAGCATGAACGGAAAGTATAATCTCATGCACATTCGTTTCGTGCTTACTGGCGACTCATCAGTAGGAGCCGGTACTTACTACTTTACTTTACTGCGGCTGACTCCTTTTGGAGGATAAGCCGGCTCCATGACATTTCATGGAGTTTCTTGGGAATTTGGTACAAGTGGTGCCCCCTCACCACTCGGCTTTTTGATCGTGGACGCACCTCTAGCCTTTGCACATCCAAGCGCAATCTGCAAGGCAGCAGTAAGTTGCATGGTTGCCGGTGGCTGTTGAGAGCTCATTCGCCATTCGGAAGTACGGGGTACTGTCCAGGAGTCCATGTAATCCTGTGGCTGTTGAACCCTTTTGTGGCGACTCATCAGTAGGAGCCGGTAGTACGCCCTTTAACCACTATATATTTGGTCGAAGAATGTGGAATAATTGGACGGTACAATCTCCTAGACGAATGTGTAAACCTGCAATACTGAAGCTAACATCATATAATGTCTACGACAATGCGACTTAATATGATGTTAGCTTCACTATTGCAGGTTTACACATTCGTCTAGGAGATTGTACCGTCCTATTATTCCACATTCTTCTACCAAGTATATAGTGGTTAAAGGGCGTAATACCGGCTCCTACTGATGAGTCGCCAGTAAGCACGAAACGAATGTGCATGAGATTATACTTTCCGTTCATGCTGCCTTTGGTTTATCCTTCTGGTCACAACTGAACCAATTTGTTACTAGGTTCGCAAATTAAATCAATGTTGTTAAAGCTACAAAATCATTACATGAGAAAATTCATTACAAGTAGGGATGCTCCTTGCTGAAGAGAAATAGTAAGTCAGTCGAATTTGATATCAAATAAATTAATATACCTCGTTTAAAATTGGCAGTAGATTCAAATAATCTTGAACCTTAATGTCTAAATAAAATTTTTCGTGGCAAAGTAACCTGATTATTCAGCAAATTTGATGTTTTTCTCTGTATTTGGTTTATCATATATGCGAAGCGCAAAACATCGATTAGAATCATTGTTATTTCGCCTTTAGTAATCATACTTAACTTAATCGAACAACTTAAATCAATATATTACAGTTAAATACTGTTTGTTGCGAAGAGCTAATATATATGCAAGTATGTATTAGGTTTTGCGAACCTAGTAACAAATTAGTTCAGTTGTGACCAGAAGGATAAACCAAAGGCAGCATGAACGGAAAGTATAATCTCATGCACATTCGTTTCGTGCTTACTGGCGACTCATCAGTAGGAGCCGGTATTACGCCCTTTAACCACTATATATTTGGTAGAGGAATGTGGAATAATAGGACGGTACAATCTCCTAGACGAATGTGTAAACCTGAAATAGTGAAGCTAACATCATCTAAAGTCAACGACAATGCGACTTCAACGCTAACTCACACTATATAATATATATACCGAGTCTGTAAAGGATACTAACACTATGGCCATTGTGCTAGTAACTGATACCTTTTTTGAAATCGATGAGTACCGGATACTAACACTATGGTTTCCGAGTCGGTACATGATACCAACCTGATGGATATAAATTTATGCTAAAGTTCACCCAAATTGAGAATTACAACAATTTCCGAACACCTGTTACTCCAGTTAAACCATACACTCTGGCCTTCATCGATATCAGTTATCACATTTCGCGGTAAGCATGACATCATTCAATTCAATATATTACAGTTAAATACTGTTTGTTGCGAAGAACTAATATATATGCAAGTATGTATTAGGTTTTGCGAACCTAGTAACAAATTAGTTCAGTTGTGACCAGAAGGATAAAACAAAGGCAGCATGAACAGAAAGTGTAATCTTATGCACATTCGTATCGTGCTTACTGGCGACTCATCAATAAGATCCGGTAGTACGCCATTTAACCATTATATATTTGGTCGAATAATGTGGAATAATAGGACGGTAAAATCTCCTAGACGAATGCGTAAACCTGCAATAGTGAAGCTAACATCATATAAAGTCTACGACACTGCGACTTCAACGCCAACTCACACTATATGTTATATATTCTGAGTCTGTAAAGGATACTAACACTATGGCTATTGTGTCAGTAACTCATACCTTTTTTGAAATTGATGAGTACCGGATACTAATACTATGAGTTCCGAGTCGGAACATGATACCAACCTGATGGATATCAATTTATGCTAAAGTTCACCCAAATTGAGAATTACAACAATTTACTGAACACCTGTTACTCCAGTTAAACCATACACTCTGGCCTTCATCGATATCAGTTATCACATTTCGCGGTAAGCATGACATCATTCATTTCAATATATTACAGTTAAATACTGTTTGTTGCGAAGAACTAATATATATGCAAGTATGTATTAGGTTTTGCGAACCTAGTAACAAATTAGTTCAGTTGTGACCAGAAGGATAAACCAAAGGCAGCATGAACGGAAAGTATAATCTCATGCACATTCGTTTTGTACTTACTGGCGACTCATCAGTAGGAGCCGGTACTTTACTTACTTTACTTTACTGCGGCTGACTCCTTTTGGAGGATAAGCCGCCACCATGACATTTCATGGAGTTTATTGTTAATTTGGTACAAGTGGTGCCCCCTCACCACTCGGCTTTTTGATCGTGGACGCACCTCTAGCCTTTGCACATCCAAGCGCAATCTGCAAGGCAGCAGTAAGTTGCATGGTTGCCGGTGGCTGTTGAGAGCTCATTCGCCATTCGGAAGTACGGGGTACTGTCCAGGAGTCCATGTAATCCTGTGGCTGTTGAACCCTTTTGTGGCGACTCATCAGTAGGAGCCGGTAGTACGCCCTTTAACCACTATGTATTTGGTCGAAGAATGTGGAATAATTGGACGGTACAATCTCCTAGACGAATGTGTAAACCTGCAATACTGAAGCTAACATCATATAATGTCTACGACAATGCGACTTAATATGATGTTAGCTTCACTATTGCAGGTTTACACATTCGTCTAGGAGATTGTACCGTCCTATTATTCCACATTCTCTCACCAAGTATATAGTGGTTAAAGGGCGTACTACCGGAACCTACTGATGAGTCGCCAGTAAGTACGAGACGAATGTGCATGAGATTATTCTTTACGTTTATGCTGCCTTTGGTTTATCTTTCTGGTCACAACTGAACTAATTTGTTACTAGGTTCGCAAATTAAATCAATGTTGTTAAAGCTACAAAATCATTACATGAGAAAATTCATTACAAGTAGGGAGGCTAACATTACATGGGCATTGTATGTGAGAATAATAAGGGGTGAGAATTATTTTGGTTATCACTATTTTTTATATTAGCTACTTATTACACGTTGATCAACTTGCTATCATGTATTAATCATAACAATGAGGGATTAATATACGTCTCCAAGTGTGACTGTCGATAGCTGAATTGTTTTGCTACAAATTAAAAATTGCGAATCAGTTCTCATGCTAATTGCTAAAAGTTAATTTAAGAGATATTTTTAATAATTTCGCAATCAATGAAGGTTTAATTAAATAACTTTCATATTGAAATAATCAATGATTGCGCGGTTGTTGCTACCAATTCTGCAAATCAAGTTCGCGTGCTTGATGTAAAAACTAATCACATAGTTTTTAACCAGTCGTCGAACAAAATAGCAAAACTAAAATCATTCAGCCGTACTAACGCGTTTCGAACTTACAAGATCAGCAACGGAGTATGCCGGCAAACTGACCGCAATTAATATATAAAGAAGGTAAAATTAGATATGCGGTTCTCACATCTGGTAGTCCCGGATACAACGCTTTGAACTGGAAATGTCGGATGTCCAATTTTCCTTGGAGTCAAGAAATTATTTTTCAACTTCCATCATATATATATATATCTTTAATACATTTGAACATTCATGGACTGCGCGGATGGTGATAACAATTCAGAAAGTCAGGCTTGCGAGCTGACAATAAACACTAATCCCCCTGTATTTAACCAGTTGTAGATATACATAACATATCTAACTTCATTCGCACGGTCTTATCTTTTCCTGTCAGTTTTCCGTCGTACTCTGATGATGATTATGAAAGGTGGAAACACGTCAGTAAATGGGAATGATGGTAGTTTTGCTGCTTTCCAACGACTGTTTAAATTCAATCCGATTAGTCCCTACTTCAAATTTGCAAACTTGATTTACCGAACTTTAATTTGTGTCATTTGCCGAGCTGACTCGAAATGCTATTCAATTGAAATAAATAAGGCGTCAAAATGACTTTATTTCAAATTAAGAACGAATTTATAAATATTGAACAATATGAAAGTAAGAATGCTATTTTGGTTTTAGCTAGACGTTCTTGTAGATAACTGAATTAGTCTATCAATACAAACTTGGCTTTGACTACGTAAGTATCTGAAAGATGAATAACTGTAACTACCAAGATGCTTACTAAACAGATGTGTCTAAATTATTATAATCAAGTTTATGATATTGATATAAACATCTGATCCATTAATTACTTACATATGCCAGTATAAATTAAGAACTGTATGGTATAGAAAAGGCAACTCATCCAAAAGGCCGGTTTCGTCCTTATTGGTAACTCATCATGTACTGGCCAGAATTTACCGCGGACAGGGCTTGAACCTAGCTATGTCTACTTCGAAATCAAGTGCTCTAACCACTGAGCCACCCTGACGCACACTACACTACACTCAATTTTCAGTTATATACTAACCAATATAACTTGGTTAGTCTATTTTTCCTTTAGGTGAAGCTCATGTGACATAAATTTAGACTTAAAATTCCAACTAAACTTCCCCCAAACTGTCATTACTAAACTTACACCACTACACATGGGGAAATGGTATTTATGATCATTTAGAATTGAATAAACATTGGCTGCGCGGGCGGTGATGTCAATTATTATAATTAAGGTTGCGATTTTGATATAAGCACCTGACCAGCGCAACCAATGTTCCTGAGTGTATTGTAGTGTGCGGCAGGGTGGCTCAACGGTTAGAGAACCAGATACCGAAGAAGACGTGCCCAGGTGCAAGCCCTGTCTGCGGTAAATTCTGGCCAGTACTTGATGGGCTCCCAATAAGGACGAAGCCGGTCTACTGGATGAATCTAACAATAATTGTTTGCGCGGGTGGTAGTTAAATTGGATTGTTAACAGGTTACTTATATATGGCGTATGGAGAAAGCTGCAAACAATTAATGCTCGTGATTGCATAGAAATTGTGCAGCCGACATTTCCAGTCAAGTTCAATGTATGCGAGACTGTTAGAGGTGAGAGCCGCATATCTAAATTTGATTTCCATATATATTCAATGCGGCTTGATCCTCGATAGTCAGTTTGCCGTCGTACTCTGATGATGATCATGGAAGGTCGAAACGCGTCAGTGTGTTGCGACTGACGGTAGTTTTGTTATGTTGTTCGAAGACTGGTTAAATACAATGGGTTTGGTGTTTACTGGATGAATCGTCTTTTCTACACTCTACATTTCTTAGTTTGTACTGACATATAAGTAATTAATGGGTCGGGTGCTTATATCAAGATCGCAAACTTGATTATGAAAATTTTTATCATCGCCCGCGTAACCAATGTTCGTTTAATTCTAGACGTGCCTAAATATTGTTTGTTAATGTAAATTAATGAAACAATTTTGGAAAGGGAACTATTCAAGTCTTGGTTTGAAGAACAAATGAAATTGACTATAATTTTTTCTAAAAAGAACGATATACAAAATGGGTATATTGCAAAAAAAGTTGCAATTTACAAGTAAATATTTTGATTAAATAGTTAAAGTTTAACAAATTATCTTTTTATGTCAAGTTAATACAAAATTAGTTTCCGTAAGAAATGGCCGAATCAGTATCATATTTCAGCAACTGAAGATATAGTTTCCAACAGAGTATATATATATATATATATATGCGATTTTATATATCTAGACTTTTCATAGATGTTACAAATAGTCCAAATCTATTTTTGTAAACGTTCATGTTTTGGTTTAATTTGTACAATATCGTATTAATTGTTTTTTAGCCCTGCCAATCTTAAACACACAATGCACTTCAATTTGCTTACAGCTAAATGTTTTATACCACATTTATTTTACTAGTCGTAGATATATATTCATATATTCCAATATTGTGCATGACTTTGAGCATAAAGTTAATAAAGAAGAATAACATCAAACGCCTTAATAATTCATATAAAAAAGGAAAATCAACTTAGTCAGAAAAAATATCAATGCCTTAAATATCGTAATAACTTTCATATAAATCAACAGCATGCAAAATGAATTTTGACATTAAACGCATAGCTTCGGGAATCAAAACTGAACATCATATAATTAATCTACAATTCATTTTTCCAAAGACGTGATTAGGTCAATTCAACAAGGAGATACAGCATTCGTTTTGTATACTTTTAGACTGCCAAGTTAAGATTAATTTAGTTTCAAATAATTGGAATTCACTTGTTCAAGGTCTCTAAAATAAACCGTCAATATTACTTTATGAATTACGATATTGATTGGGCAAATTTTGTTGTGATGAAATTAATCCCAAACTGTGTAGTAATTTTTCTGAAAATACATATAATTAAGCATGTTATCGCAAAAAAATTAAAAGTACAAGTTAATGCGTAAAAAGCACTTAACTGCAAATTGAACAGCAACATTTTCTCATTAAATTAAATGTGAAACGCAGAATGTTTAAACGTTTCCTAAATATAGTCGATATCATGAGGTATAATACGTTTCCAGGCGCTTAAAATGATTATGTATGTATTTCTAAATTGTGATAAAAGGCATTAAGTAATAAATGCTATTAGGTTAGTAAATACATAATTTGAAGTCAAATGAGGTTATGTCTTAAATTTGTCTAAATTAAGCAACTAAAACTAAGTAATATATATATATATATATATATATATATATATATATGTTATTTAAAAAAATTAATCTTCTCGTGTAAACATGTGCCTAAACTTTGAAAATATATGTTACTGATTAAATTTTAATTGCTAACAGGTTGCGCTATGTGCTACTTATCTATGTTGCCTAAGACCTACATCCTTCTACATGATAAAACTTTCAAGGATGCGCCTTATAAAATGAGCATCATATAAGAGGCAAGTAGACCGGTTTCGTTTGTGTTGTGATTTTGACAATTATTGGCAGAATTTGCCGAAATCTGGCCACAAACTGAGCATATTATCATTTCCGTTCGCTGTCATTACATTATGACATACCTACAACAAAAAACAAACAATTTTGAGACAGAAACTTATGCTTTTGGTTGAGTTTTCCAGCAGTTAGAATCTACTTAACAGATCTTATGACTTTGAATTTAAATTTGCCGCCTAGGTCTCTCCTTTTAGAACAGCAGTTGTAGAAATGCTATAACTAAAAGCAATTGTAACTCGATTTAAGACACGTTTTCTGAGAATTTTGGCAAGTGATGGACAAGTAACCAAAACTATCGAAACCGATCTATTGATAAATTAATGTTGCTAATTTTTGTTATGTTCAATATACAAGAGATGTAATACAGACACATATACATACAAACTTACTAATGAGCCTATAAAATAAATATAAGTAAAACCTAGTCATATTTTTTGCCACTATATATATATATATATATATATATATATATATATATATATATATATATATATATATATATATATATATATATATATATATATATATATTTCTGAAGAGGAAGAAAAAACATTAATAACAAAGCGGATAATGGCCATTTATTTCGAAGTTAACAAAACTTCGCTCTATAATCTTTTTTTTATATATATTCTTGGTTTTCATATCAATATGTGAGTGGCAACAATTATGACTCTGTTTTCTAATTCTTGTTTTGGCTGATTAGTAAGTATGTATGCGTTTGTGTCAGTGTGTGTGCCTGTTTGCACGTAAAGGTCCTTCTCATTGTATTGCAAAGTGATGTCAAGAATCTGGTCATTATTGTATTGATAGCTTGGGAATTACCCATCTGTTCGACTTGTTCACTGTTGCGTGTACGAGTGCTATTTTTCCGAGTGTAGTCTTTCGTTTCACATTTGTGCGAAAATTTTTATTCTTCGCATGGTAACAGCGCAAGTGCGGATTGCTGTGTTGAACGCTCATATTGTTTGGAAACTTCTGTCACCGTATGCGAATCTGTTTTTTCCTCTTCAGTTTGTTGCCAATCTGATTGAATGTTTGTGGATTCTATTCAAGGGCCTGTTCGGTCTTGCCTGAATACCAATAAATTGTTGTTGAATTTCACAGTCGAATTGGACTGGTGTCCTGTTTCCAATATATGATCGGAAATAGCTGATTTTCCTGACGGTACCGAGCCTTTGTTAATCAGGCTCCGTTGTAAATGTTGCTGGATTCTGTTTATCAATTGCTTCTTTGTACGTCCGATACATGTGCTACCGCACATACATGAGAATTTGTAAACTATAAATAATTTGGAGAGAATTTGTAATTGATTTTTGGCATCCAACCTCATGATTCTCTCTGTACTAAATGTCATATAAACTTTACCACTGGGAAAATTCTCCTTAGTTATTCTATTTTGCCGCCGTGCAATTATTGAGGTTGGTATATCGACTCTGATTGGTATGTTTAGGAAAACCTGCTTGACGGTATCTTCTCTAGTGCGAATCTGTCTTGGTCTGATGTTGACATCAATGAATACCACAGAAATTGATTAACAAAGGCTTGGCACCGTCAGGAAAATCAGCTATTTCCGATCATATATTAGAAACGGTGCATGCAGGCAATTCGACCAATTTCACAATTCTACATAAAGCAAGATTTAAAAAATTATTATTTATTTATGAAGTCCTTTATATAAAAAAACAAGCACCTGACCTAAATATTCAAAAGTTTCATCAACATGATAGTCTAATCGAATGGCCACGAATAAAAAAAAATTCAAAAACAATTTACTAGTATCCAGGCAAGACTGAAAAGGCCCCCGACTAGAATCAACGAACATTCAATCGGATTGGCAACAAACTAAATAGGAAAAATACAGATGCGCATACGGTGACAGACGTTTCTAAACAATATGAGCGTTCAACACTGAAATCCACACTTGCGTAGTTACCATTTGCGCAAAATGGTGAAACGAAAGACTACACTCGGAAAAATAGCACTCGTAAACGTAGCAGCGAGCAATTCGACAAGATGGGTAAATCTCAAGCCATCAATACAATAATTACCAGATCTCAGACATCACTTTGCAATACAATGAGAAGGTCCTATATAGGCAAACAGGCACACACACAGACACACACACTTACCAATCAGCCATTAACAACAATTAGAAAACTAAGTCACAAATGTTGCCACCCACATATCGAAATGAAAACTCAAAATGTATATAAATGAAATATTGTAGAGCGACGTTTAGTAATCTCTAAATTAATAGTCATTATCCACTTTGTTATTAATGTTTTTTCCCTAACTAGGAATATACTTTGTGATATCTGAAGGCAATGTATATATTATTAATATATATATATATATATATATATATATATATATATATATATATATATATATATATATATATAAATATATATATATATATATATATATATGACATGCATGTTATATTTATTTTGTCACGCATGTTTTTTCGAGGGTCGCAAATCATTTCAACGCTTTTACAATTGTGTTAAATTTCATCCGCTTCTGTCCAGCATAGAGCAAAAATTTGACAGAAAATTTAGCGATCTGCAAATTTATCCCGTGTTAATTGACATATAAATAATTAATTTGTTATTAAATCAATACATTCAATAATCTTACAAATCTAGATTTTCACATTACAATCAAGCAATAAAGGTGTCAACGTCAAAAAGAATAATGGAAAGTGGATATTTTATGTTTTTTTATTTATAATCGGGACAATTAAAACAAATATTAATTTTCATTTAAAAGACACACCTACAATCAAATATAAAACGTAAAAAGCTTTTGCACACCAAGCATAATATTTTAATTTAAATGAGGCAAACCTTAAAAATTGCTATATTGCAAAATTTAGAATATATGAATTTTTTTATTATTTAGCATTGTAATGTTTAAAAATCATTAAGCAATGTAGCAATTCGTTTAGCTAACTAGAATTCATTTTCAATTTTAATTCTTTTGGAATTTAATGAACATCATGTATGTGTTCATAGAGCCGTCTAATTTGATAAATCCTCCGAGATTTGATTAATTTTGATTACCATACCAATATAGACATTGACCTATGGTTGCTTTCTGCAAACACCAAATTCATAAAACAATAATTGATTGCGCGGGTGGTGGTAAAAATTCTTTAAATCAACTTTGCGAGCTTGAATTAAACACCAATCGCATTGTATTTAACCAGTCGTCGAACAACATAGCAAAACCACGGCCAGTCGCACTCACTAACGCGTTTCAAACTTCCATGATCCTGACCAGAGTACGGCGGAAAACTGAATAACGCGGATCAATTTGCATTGCATATTTATGGAAAGCAAAATTAGATATGCGGCTCTCCTTTCTAGTATTCCCGCATAAATTGTATTTGATTATAATTGTCGGTTGAACAATTTCTATGCAGTCACGAACATTAACTGATTGCAGCTTTCGTCACAAAAAATATATAGGCAATACAATTAAACAATAATTGATTGCGCACGTGTCGGTAACAATTCTTTAAATCAAGTTTACGAGCATGAGATAAACACCAATTACTTTGTATTTAATCAGTCGTCGAACAAATTAGAAATAATACCGCCAGTCACACGCACTGACGCTTCTCGACCTTCCATAATCATCATCAGAGTACAATGGAAAACTGATTAGCAAGGATCAATCCGAATTGTATATATATGGAAAGCCAATTTAGATATGCGGCGCTCACCTCTAGTAGTACGGCATAGAATGTACTTGACTGGAATTGTTGGCTGCACAATTTTTATGCTGTCACGAACGTTAATTGTTTGCAAATTTTGCCACAAAAATATTTATAGGCAATCAAATTAAACAACAATGGATTTCGCGGGTGGTATTTACTTCGAGCTCGCAAACTTCACTTAATAATTGTTACCACCACCAGCTCAATCAATTACTACATTTACTATTATATATATATATATATATATATATGTGTGTGTGTGTGTCTGTGTGTATGGCGAAAGATGCAAACATTTAATGCCTGCATCATAGTAATTGTGTACATCTGGTGCTTCAATCAAGTTCAATGTATGCGAAACTACTAGAAGTGAGAGCCGCATATCTCTTTTTGATTTCCATATATATGCAATACGGTATGATCCTCGCTAGTCAGTTAGCCGTCGTACTCTGATGATGTTCATGGAAGGTCGAAACGCGTCAGTGCTTACAACTGGTGGTAATTTTGCTATGTTGTTCGACAACTGGTTAAAAACAACGGGATTGGTGTTGGCTTCAAACTCGAAAACTGGATTTAAATAATCATAATTCCTAACATTGTAATTTTCTGTTGATTACCTAGCAAAGTCAGATAAACTGCCGAGGCAATATTTATTTGCAGTTCTTTGATTTATACTCTGTATTTTATTCGAGCGCATAGAATTAAACTGGTAAATAAATTTGCAACCACTATAACAGAAAATCCAGTAACCAATAATGTTTTAAGAGTATCAATCCTCAGCAATTGGTTGTTCGGAAGACAATTTCGAGTGTGTGTATTAATACGCTGTGAATGTTGTTCTCGTCCAGTACATGTCTGATATTTAAACTTTAAAAAATAGTTAAACTCATGTGATTTATTATGAATCTGTGTATAGCATAATTTTGAAGTTGATGACCCTTTTTAAGTTTAAAAAAGCAGTTTGCTAATCTTATTCGTATATTTTTGCAAAAATTTTATTAATGAATCTACAAATTTTTGAGTTTGATGACGTTTTAAACTAATATCCTATTTTAGGTTAAAAAAGCAGTTTGCTTATCTTATTCGTCTTTTTTTCAAATAATTTTTCATGAATCTACACATTTTTTTGAGTTTCATGACTTTTTAAACTAATAATTTTGCATATTTTACGCTGATAAAACATTAATATCTTCGCTCTATATTGTTTATGCGATCTAACAGCTATGATCAGAAGCTATTCGCTAGCATTCAAGCAAAGGTAAAAAGTTTCAACAAGAACAACTTACATTAATCTTTGGGTAAATCCATAACTGTCAACGCATTTGCATACGAATCGTTCTGTATGCAGAGACATATTTCCTACAGCCACACGTTAAAGTCAGAAAAGAATTTTTCACAAGCGATTTATTCGTTTTCATATTTTTCCATAATTCATTATATTATTAAATTGTCATATAAGAAAATAAACGCAAATATCGACTGACAAATGCAAAGATACTTACTTTTAATTTTTTTAGTTTATAGCATTATTCAAAGCCTATTCAAATAATAATTTAATACTTTTAAAATACGAAAAACACTTTTATTTCAAAAAATATGGCAAACAGTTCTTACATATATTTGATTTAAATAAATAAATTATCCTATATCCTATGACACTATTTACTGTATTTATATTAAGTCAAATAAACCTAAATAGAGTAATTTCCAATAAGCTCACTTAGATCAAATGTACTTTAAATATAACTACTTACACAATAATATTTTGATTAATAATTAGAAGTCTTTATTAATATTTTATGTATTTAAACATTAGAAATTACCTGAAAAATATTATGTCAGAAACAAAAACTGGATCAATAAAGTTTTAACGATACCTTTTTTGTCCATAGTGAATTTGGATTATCCTTCTGGTCATATTTGAATCAAATTGTTACTAGGTGCACAACACCTAATAGATAATTGCATATATATTTGTTCTCCGTAACAAAAAATATCTTGCTTTTGTATAAAGTATTATTAGGTATGTAAAACTCAGGTGAATATCAAATGCATAAATTTCAGTTCTACGCAATCAAAAATATATCAATATTATTGTTTTTTGAAAGTTTCATGATTACTGGGAAAATCTTACAACTGATTTCGAAGTCTGTTCTGGAGTGGAAGTTCTACAGAAGCAAACAGTTCGTGGCTACTTTCAAAAAATTTACAGGTTGGTCATTCAAGATTCAAAAGAAATCAAATATAATAAAGAATATAATGATTTTGTCTAATGGCTATTCAAGAAAATTTATTGAATTAATTATTAAAAGAGGAAATAAACAGAAACAGACGTATTACGGCCCAGAAAAAAAGTCTACCTTAGAATCCCATTTTAGGGGGATGCAGTTTCCCGAATAGCACAAAGAATGTTGAAGCGGCATTAATATACACATTTAATGTTGCTAAAATAAAAGTGTTATTTAGGGTAACGCACTCGCCGTTACCAGCAATCAAATCGAAAACGGCTGTTTATATCGACATAAAGTATTATTTACCAATATACATGCGCGAGCTGTCAATCAACTTACGTAGGACGATCTACAAAACGGTTAATTACTCGAAAGAGAGGAGATTGTAACTTAAACGCCTGTTTTAAATCAAATGGTGAATACACGTCTGCTATTGCGCAACACATCATCGAAACATCGCACGAATGTTCTCCAGACTTAGCATTCAAAGTAATTACTAAATGCAAAAAAAGGGAGCTAGCCACATACGAAGCCTTATGAATAAACAGATTGCAGCCGGATTTATGCAAGCAGAAGAAGCATGTTCATGGATTGAGCTTGAACTGGATGTGACGCACGCAATTGAATGGTTGTTCCCCTTTTTCACACGCCATCCATATTTCTATCTTGTTTGCCTTTCAATTTATATTTAAAGCGATGATCATTTGTAGATATTTTAAAAGAAAATGAGAAAGAAGCGTTTCTTGTATCTGATAAAATTTCTTTATATTTTTGCACATGGAAAGAGTACAATGAATTAAGATGTGTAATTTTCGCAGATTTTGTCTCAGTTGTATAAGTTGGGTAGGCATAAAAATTATTTGAATCAATTTTTCGAACAACATATGGCCAATTCTTTCTTAATTTAGCCAATCAAACCAAGAAGTAGACATATTCTAAATATAATTTGCAATCGTAGTAATGTTAGTTACACCGTTAATTTTATCACAAGGTTGGCTAGCAATCAAATAAAGTAAATTTCGTCGAATTGTTTGCCATTAGGCTAGTCATTAGTAGTTTTATAAGACCTAAATGTGCAGTTCAATTGGCCAGTGGAAAGTCAGTTCAACTGTATATCGCAAACAAATTATTGAAAATATCATATGAGATTCTCTGTTTTAAATATTATTAATCAAAAAGTACTTTTGGTTTTTCGGATTTGAGCAAAGATTTCAATTCAGTCTAGTTTATTTAACGACTACTTTACAGAAATATTGATCGAATCGGTCATTCTGAAGCTGTTTTTTTAGTCAAAATCAAATTTCAATCATAACCATATACTTCTCAAGTCTCTACAAATAAAGATTTTTAAAATATAATTTGAAAGGAAAAACAAAATTAGAAAATGTAAATATGGAGAGAGTTTGAAATATGTAAACAACCATATGTCAGTATAAACTAAGTATTGTGCGGCAGGATAGCTCAGTGGTTAGAGCACCAGATTCCGAAGCAGACGTGCCCAGGTTCGTATCCTGTCCGCGGCAAATTCTGGCCAGTACTTGATGAGTTCCCAATAAGGACGAAACCGGTCTACTGGATGAATTGCCTTTTCTACACTATACAATTCTTAGTTTATACTGACATATGTAAGTAATTAATGGGTCAGGTGTTTATATCAAGACCGCAACCTTGATTATAATAATTGTTATCACCACCCGCGCAACCAATGTTCGTTTAATTATATAAGGTAAACAACCAATCACTTGCGTGCATCATCTCCAGTTCAAGCTCAATGCCTGAAGATGCTAGTAGAAGAAGCACATCCTGGCAGCGAGTTTGAACTGGAGGTGATGCACGCAAGTGATTGGTTGTTCCCTTATTTCACACTCTCTCCATGTTTACATTTTTCTATTTTGTTTTATCTTTCAATTTATAATCATATTCGAAGGAGCAACAGGCAACGCATATAAATGTTTTACAACATATCGCTTTTAGAATTTATTGCACATTTTTGTTTACGTTATACACTTTGTAAACGGTGTAATAACATGCTAAATAAATTGAAATGTTTTATTTAAAATTGATCAGTCAAATAGATTTTATTATAAAATTTGTACCTGTTATAATAATTTTCGAATATAATCAAATTTCTACAATCAAATCCATTAAAATTTACGTATTTCAATTACATATTAGCGTTCTTTCCAGACTGGAAATTGAACTTAATAAATTAATTTCAATTAAAAATTGGCAATGCGAATTTTGTATTTTAAAAACCTGGCGTGAGACAAGCACAAAATGAAATAGTGTAAATAGCTGAAACAATACCTGGTACTATTTCGTTTTGCTGTAAATTATTATCATTATAAAACTTCTTTAGCATTTATTTTGAAGACCCCCAATGTTGCATTTTATGTCTTATCTACCTATCATAATTAACGGTTTCATCTCTTTACTGTAGGTACATATATTACCTGAAAATTTGCCGTATAATCCTTTTTATTACCTTAGATTTATAGATACCTTGATACGCATTATATACAGATGATTCTTATGGTCTGTAATATATGGTAACCGTTATTTACTTTTGCACCTGGATTGTACATTTGGAAGAATTTTTATTGAAAATTTATCTCAAATAGTATATCTGCTAGCTAAATCTGCATTGACTTGCTATACAAATCATGAAAAATAAAATAATAGATTAAAATATATATGTTATCATCAATGTCTAATACTAAAATGTATATATTTGCATGTTAGCCACTTGTGTGTTATTCATTTATAAACTTCTTACAACATTTTTCGCGAACAAAATTAATCACATTCGGTTCAAAATTCAGCCATATTTTCACATAAAAAATAAAAATGGGCATATATGATAAAAAATTAATTATTATTTCGGTTAATGTATTACACAATATTTTAAGATTATATTAAATTTTTTAATTTTTCAGATACATGATGCGCATAATATATATAATGTAATGTTTAATCTGTCAATAGAAAGAGGCTTCAAGTATAAGAAATGCGAGATGTGAAAACAACAACCGTCATATTATTCCACATTCTTCTACCAAATATATAGCGGTTAAAGGGCGTAATACCGGCTCCTACTGATGAGTCGCCAGTAAGCACGAAACGAATGTGCATGAGATTATACTTTCCGTTCATGCTGCTTTGGTTTATCCTTCTGGTCACAACTGAACTAATTTGTTACTAGGTTCGCAAAACCTAATACATACTTGCATATATATTAGTTCTTCGCAACAAACAGTATTTAACTGTAATATATTGAATTGAAGGATGTCATGCTTACCGCGAAATGTGATAACTGATATCGATGAAGGCCAGAGTGTATGGTTTAACTGGAGTAACAGGTGTTCGGAAATTGTTGTAATTCTCAATTTGGGTGAACTTTAGCATAAATTTATATCCATCAGGTTGGTATCATGTACCGACTCGGAAACCATAGTGTTAGTATCCGGTACTCATCGATTTCAAAAAAAGGTATCAGTTACTAACACAATGGCCATAGTGTTAGTATCCTTTACAGACTCGGTATATATATTATATAGTGTGAGTTAGCATTGAAGTCGTATTGTCGTTGACTTTAGAGTATGTTAGCTTCACTATTACAGGTTTACACATTCGTCTAGGAGATTGTACCGTCCTATTATTCCACATTCTTCTACCAAATATATAGTGGTTAAGGGCGTAATACCGGCTCCTACTGATGAGTCGCCAGTAAGCACGAAACGAATGTGCATGAGATTATACTTTCCGTTCATGCTGCCTTTGGTTTATCCTTCTGGTCACAACTGAACTAATTTGTTACTAGGTTCGCAAAACCTAATACATACTTGCATATATATTAGTTCTTCGCAACAAACAGTATTTAACTGTAATATATTGAATTGAATGATGTCATGCTTACCGCGAAATGTGATAACTGACATCGATGAAGGCCAGAGTGTATGGTTTAACTGGAGTAACAGGTGTTCGGAAATTGTTGTAATTCTCAATTTGGGTGAACTTTAGCATAAATTTATATCCATCAGTTTGGTATCATGTACCGACTCGGAAACCATAGTGTTAGTATCCGGTACTCATCGATTACATAAAAGGTATCAGTTACTAACACAATAGCCATAATGTTAGTATCCTTTACAGACTCGGTATATATATTATATAGTGTGAGTTAGCATTAAAGTCAATTTGTCATTGACTTTAGATGATGGTAGCTTCCCTATTGCAGGTTTACACATTCGTCTAGGAGATTGTACCGTCCTATTATTCCACATTCTTCTACCAAATATATATGGTGGTTAAAGGGCGTAATACCGGCTCCTACTTATGAGTCGCCAGTAAGCACGAAACGAATGTGCATGAGATTATACTTCTCCGTTCATGCTGCCTTTGGTTTATCCTTCTGGTCACAACTGAACTAATTTGTTGCTAGGTTCGCAAAACCTAATACATACTTGCATATATATTAGTTCTTCGCAACAAACAGTATTTAACACACGTGAAAATAATAGAGAAATGACAAAACACTAGAGCAAGTTACTCCAAAGTAACTTCGTTTGTCAAATCCAATGTACTGAAAGAACTGCAAAGGCAAATCAAATCCATAAAACACAAATTTGCTTCATGTTTACTCACAAGCCGCGCAGTTGTAAAAAAGGTTAGAGCAGCTTCAATACACAGCCTCTAATTTATCACATAGAGAAGGAAAGTTTACCGAGATAAATAATTTAGTATACATCAAAACTATAATTGAAGTATGCAAAAGGCTTCGTGCGACGGATAGACTCATAGATTTCGATAGAAATGTCCTCCTGTTCATACCACAACATTGGTACATTCTGAACTATAGTTTATAACTTCAAATAAAGGCCATAACCAGTAACTGTAGGCATTGCCTTTATACCTCAGGCAATGTCTAGTTTACATTGCTATATATATATATATATATATATATATATATATATACTCGTATATGTGTATGTTCATATGTAGATATATTTAGAGAAATAAAATTATTTTGTGAAAATTTTAATTAATTAGTTCTGTAGAATATAATTACTTTTAATCTTAAGCTTGTAAGAGTATACGATTGGTAAATGATGTTGTACTTTCTTCACTCAACTCAATTGTTGGTTCGACAGTTATGCTTTTGTGGAATTGCAGTTGGCACTGATGCGTGAATTTTATGATGTCTGCTGCTTTTTAATGTATTACCTATCTCGCGACATAATCTTGCACATCGATTTTAATGAACAAAACGTAGAAAGTTAAAGTTGAAAATAAATGTTGTGCACGGCAGGATATTTTGAATTTATCTCATGATTGATTCTACCACGGCTACTTCATTCTTATCAATGTATTTGGTGCGTAAATTGCGGCTAACAGTAAGTCAACTCTTTTTGATGGCCCGCTCATCTCAAGAATTTCAGAAAAGTAAAGAAAAATGTAAGCACACCCTTTACTCAATTTTTATCTTACCATATTCGTACATCTTATAACTATTATTGACGTTTCACAAGATAGTCGTGCTAGTTGTATGTATAATAGTTTGTATGTACGTGCGTAAACACTGATGTAATATGCAGAACGATAATGAAAATAATCATTATTTTTTTAGTAAATATTAAAATTATTTAGTAACACAAATGTCATTCAAACATTGTTCATCTTTTATAGCGGCAAGTGTCCGGTTCACATTTGTACAATCTTCGCTTCCTACCATTCGTTAGTGCTCCATTCGAAAAGAATCCTTGTGGTATTTCCACCGCTATTTCATTCATCATGTCAATACTTGATGAAATTTCAATAGATACACTAATCTGTCTTTTCGAAATTTTCAAAACTTATTTCGATATGCTTCAACAACCGTATCCGTCAATTTTTTCCTGTTTCCATTTTAAAACACGCCTGATCCGATCTTTTCGTATTTCATTATTTAACAATAGGTTTATTTACTCCGTGTATACCCACAAGTCCGGGCATTGTATCACTAAAACTGATGTGGTTACAAATATTCTGATGTGTCTAACGGTTGCATTTTTTATTTTAGGTTTACAACTTAAGTGGCCATGGCAAGCGGTTGTCTTGAAATAGTTCAAATATTGTATAGTGATACTCCCAGTTTTACTTTTTTTCTTAGTCGAGAGACAAGTATTATCATAACCTTGTAATCCACCTTCGTTTCATCAGATTAAGGTTACTACTCATTTTAATTAAATTTCTTTTGAAATGCGAGCTTTTATAAAATTCATTGTACCCTTCCTATGTGCGAAAACAAAAAGAAATTTTATCAGATATAAGAAACGTTTTTTTCACACAATCTCCTCAAATATCTACTAATGATCATGTCTTCATATATAAATTGGAGAGCAAAACAAGATAGAAATTTGTAAACATAGAGAGAGTGGGAAAAACGGACACCAATCAATTGCGTGCGTCACATCCAGTTCAAGCTCAATGCCTGAACAAGCTTCTTCTGCTTGCATAAATCCGGCTGCAATTTGTTTATCCATACCGCTTCGTATGTAGCTAGCTCTCTTTTGAGGAGACTATGCGAAAGCAACGTTTCTTATATCTGATAAAATTTCTTCTTGTTTTTGCACACAGGAAGGGTACAATGAATTTGAATTAAATTTAATTCAGAATAAAGCCTTTCTCTCTATCAAATTAGAAGGGACCGTCCCAATTATAATATGCGAGTTCATCAGTGTATAATTTAGGACCTCTGAGCATTCTATAATTCTGTCATAGAAACGCGATGTTTCGCACGATCGTGCGTGTTGGTGCTAAAAAAATATTCTTAATTATTTATACGGTTTCTGTACTTTACCTAAATAATATACTATAAGTACGACTGAAATCGCCATGTCATTGATCCACTTCCTTATACGAATAATATTATCCATCAATAATTTCACTTTTCCTTGTAGCTTACAAGTCAGGCCTTTATTTTTGGTCCAAATCGTTGATTATCTCCAATTTTTGAAGCATGTAAAATTGTTTGTTTTCACCACATTTCTCGCATAAGCACTGTAAAATCGAGGTTTATATTCTATATATTTACGTGTCAAAGTAATCGTGGCTACGTTTAACTCTTATTTAAACTTGTTCTTACCTAATTGGTATTGTATTGTTTTGACGGCCGCGGTAGTTATCTCATTTCATTGTGATGTTAAAATCTGAACTTCCATGTCAAAACCACGATTAGGCAATACATCTGATTTCGAATTAAATTTAATTTTAGAGAGTTTCAATACATGATTGTTAAGATTTGAAATAGTCATTTAAAGTTCTATAAATAAACAACTCTCTAGTATTTATCGTGTACATTTCTGAAAACTAAAATCTCTTTTGAGTGCATTATCTGAAAAATCTTTCCTACAATAAAAATAATCCACTTGCAAAAATTGAAGAAGCAAATACCTTATTTTAATCTTTCTTCCTAATCTGTTCAAATATACGTTTTTTTTAAAATAAAGTAAAAATATATTCAATTAATTAAACAGTGTACATAATTAAAAGTCAACTCTGAAGTGTTTAAATTACAGGGAAATTTAGATTTAAAGCATTTTGGAATATCAATATTTATTAGAAAAAAATTAAGATATAAAAATGCAAGCAACTTGTCGCATAATATTTTCGTTTCATTACAGTATTTTCTTAATGTCTGCAAGACATTGTATTTATATTTGGCACCTAAATATTATTTCAAATATATACATTGCGCGACAGAGCGCAATGCGACTTAAAGCCAGATGTAGCTTTTTGCGTTGATCTCCCCTAACCAGGAAAGTCACCCATAAGTAATTCACACAGTGAGAGAAAATCAATTAGTTACACCAGCGGAAAGTGGAAATCACTTATAATCATTTTAGACATGTATAGATAGACTTAAATCTCTATGTCCTCATATTTAATTAAAGGCTTTGCTGTTATAAATACTCTCACGCACATGCAAGATGAAAGATTATCTGGGGAAACGTCGGTAATATATATGAGACCATTGTATTTTAAGAAAGATGAACATATGCACCCACTAAAAATTTAAGCGGATGCATCACAGGAGTGTTTTCTCTAAAGTAAATATCTTGCAACATTTTCTTTATAAAAATAAACATAACATTTGAACTGCTATTTTTTATTGATCGAGTAAGTATTTCTGTTTGTATGTCTCGTCTAAAAAGCTCTTTGATTGGATGCATCTTAACGGCTTCAGTGCCGATTTTTTCTTCATATATGCTGTAATAAATATTTCCAAATTTTAATTTAAAAACTTGGCGTAGTAAATCCACTGAAATGATTTGATTTTGTCCTGTTGGGCAAATTTCATTTACAGTAACATTGTAGAAAAATTCAGACCACGCAGTTATACTGACAGAACCAAACTGCTATTGTTCCATTTAAGAACATTTGCACATTTGGTCTAAATTAGTCGTGTCTTATTACCAATACATTAATAAATGACTGCATTAGACGTGGGGTTTTTGCTCTAGCAAACAACTGAAAATGGCGGAGCCCGATATTAAAATTCTAATACTCGTTATTTATTCAGAAATCTTTATTAATCAATATGAATGTCTGTCAGCATATCATATATATATATATATATATATATATATATATATATATATATATATATATATATTAGTATTCGTAAATAGGTGGTTGAGCTTTTGATGCCTGTAAACATCAGTTAAAGGATTGCCTAATGAACTACATCGGCAATCTATCGACGTTTGTGTAATAATGAACTTAAAAATATATTAAACGTTGGTTTGCTCTTATTGAGGTGTGTATGTAAATGCCTTGTAATTACGACTATTACATGTCGTTTACTACCGTCGCCTTTATAGAGGAAATCGAAATTCTTTTTGGCAAGAACAATAAAAAAATTTAAATAAAAAAAATTACCTTATTTTCAAAATCTATTTCGACTTAATCATGAATATTGACATGATTAGGCCTGGCGGGTCAAGTTACATATTCAAGTATTTCAGGTTTTCGCAACAGGTCATAAATATTGAGGATATCTGGGCCTTTCCACGATTTCAACTAATCTATTTTTTGTTAAACATGTCACTATCCTTTTTTAGTTCAATATTTTCGCCTGCGTCTTTATTGGTAAGTGGCATATAATAGTCAGCACTCTTTAACCAGCTTCTATTAAATCAGCACGGTCTGAATGACAGTTTATTTGTCAGGAATATTACTCATTTGTATAATATAATCAATCTTTATTTATCGGCCTACCTAAACCGTATTTCGCATTTCAATTCAACCCTTTAACGTATTCTTCATGATCCCTGTTTATGAAATTGAATATTTTGGTATATGCATTAAAATGAACATGGACGGCACCTTGATCACATCTAAGTAATTTAAAAAATACGTCTGCTTCTCAAATTATTACTTAAAATCGGCAGGCAAACCATCCAGTTGAGATTATGTGTATGCTAATGTGTAATATTGCATTTCAAGCAACAAAATTACTCGCTTCTTGTCTGATAGAATCATACTGATGCATGTAAAAAGGAATGTGCTGGGGTTCTCTGGAGATACATTGGAGACTAGGAAAATATTTTCTCTTTCCTCGGTATTCCGTGCTGGATGATTAGCGTCCTTCTTGATCTCTACATGATCATACAGGTAAAGTGTAGTGTTGCGAGACTTTACTGCAGCAATCTGATTGGACAATTCGTCAACCAGCAGGTTCTAAAACTCAATTGAGATTATTTTTAATCATCCTACTGTTTTCTTAGTTTTTCGTGTTGAGGCTATGCAGCACAGTTTAAGATAAAATTGCCGAATTTGGATATTTTATTTGTACAAATAATCTAAAATGTTTTTTATTGCAGACACACCATATATGCATGTAAGTGAAATATAAAAATTTATCTCTACAAGTTTTGCATCAATTTTTAATTTTAGTTTAGCCATTTATGTGTATTATTATAAAATAAGATATACATTGTACAAATAACTATATTTTTATTTCAAAATGCAGTATCTGTCCTACTGTTAGATCTTCAAATGAAATTTTAAGCACATCGAATATTTTACTGAATTAATGTTACCTAACCAGTTATAAAAATGAGGCCGAAGTGAGATATATTTCTCGTCTATTGTAATGACGTCAATGAAATGAGCTGTGTTCTCCATGATGAAGAAAAATTCAAGCCCTACCATTTTAAAACAGATAGGTTGGCAACTACAGAGGATGAAATAGGGCGTGCTACTAAATACACAGGTGATTTAATTCAATATAAAAACGATGGTACTATTTCCCCACTAAAATGGTAACGCTATATGTCGTCTTAATCAAGATGAAAACACATTATCACACGCGTGATCAGCAGACGCGACCTGTCCACAGTACCCAATATAGTAAAAACGGGCAGATCGCCGTCACTCTCGTCAATGATGCAAATGTTTTGCACAGTACTGCCAAAACTGGCTATCGAATTAAAAAAGTCTAGGCTTTATTCATACACAATTTACAACGATTTTGTCCGCAACCCCTTCATGAATAAAATATAGGATAATTTCTAAATGTAAAGAAAAAAAGCCTGAAATAATTTAACGTCAGACATCCATTAAACGAGCATCGATATGTACAAATTCCCTTTCACAAACCTACTGTCCAACATATTTTCAGTTCGGATGTTATTTTTAGAATAATTGTTTAATATGAAACGTAACTGCATTGAATGGCGATGAGGGATCCACGTAAATGTCTCTTTTTTATGTTTTGTTGTTATAACTGAAAAATCCGAACTGCTGTTGCTTATTTAAAAATAAAGATAGTTATGTTTCCGTAATATGGTGATGATATCTTCATAATCACTATCAAGTTTTTTTTGGAGTAACTGATATGCTTTTCGATTATAATACCATGAAAATATCTATTCCATTCACTTGAGACAGAGGAAACCATCATTAGATCGTATTGACCTGCTTTCGCGCATTTATGTCGAGTGAAAAAATGTTGGATAAACTTGGAATTTCCGAGAACAGACATGGGCTGGGTAGTACATAAAGAATTTCAAAGAGATCCCACAAAATCAATTGGTTTCGATTTATCCTATATATTTTGGAAATTTTGATCAGAATAATCATAATGCAAAGATTTGGAGATTATCAAGCACACATTATTGAATTTTAATTACACACAAACCATAAAATTAAACCGTATAAAATAGTCTGTACATTTTTATTTAATATCAGAGCGGAATTCCTATCCCAAATAATGATTTGATGAATTAAAATGACCTTTACTACACTGTAATCTGAAAAACAGATTCTTGTTTTACAAATAGTGGCTGACAAATGTAAGGTTTATGAAAAAGCTTACTGCAATTGCATCGTCTAATAATTTTTTTTCATATTCATGCATTGAACACTTAAACAGTGAATGGTGTAGGACTGGCGTATTGCTAATAAAGAAAACTAAGGTGTATTCTTGATAAAAAAATGCTTGAAACGAGAAAGCATTTTACGCAATAAACAAATAAAGTGCTAAAAAGTCCCAAAAATAAAAATTGGGTCGATTTCCAATTAATTTTAAATTAAGAATTGAAAAGGCGCTGCATATTACAAGAGCGATAAATAGAATTCGAGGAGTTCACATGTGAGGGTACCCATTCATGAGCACAAATAAATCATCAGTTTCTTATCATATTTAACAATAATTGATTGCGCGGGTGGTGGTATCAATTATTTAAATAAAATTTGTGAGCTTGAAGTAAACACCAACCCCATTGTATTTATCCAGTCGTCGAAAAACATAACAAATCTACCGGCAAGCACAACGCACTGACGCTTTCCGACCTTCCATGATCATAATCAGGGTACGACGTCAAACTGATTATCGAGGATAAAACCGCATTGAATATCTATGAAAATCAAATTTAGATATGCGGCTCTCACCTCTAGCAGTCTCGCAAACATTGTTATGTTGTTCGACGACTGGTTAAATAAAATAGGATTGGTGTTAACTTCAAGCGCGCAAACTTGATTTAAAGAATTGCTACCACCACTCGCGCAATCAATTATTGTTAAATTGTATTGCTTATATATGTATATGTGACGAAAGCTACAAACAGTTAATGTTCGTGACTGCATAGAAATTGTGCAGCTGACATTTCCAGTCAAGTTTAATTTATGCGAGACTGCTAGAGGTGAGAGCCGTATATCTAAATTTGATTTCCATATATATTCAATGCGGTTTGATCCTCGATAGTCAGTTTGCCGTCGTACTCTGATGATGATCATGGAAGGTCGAAACGCGTCAGTGCGTTGCGGCTGGCGGTAGTTTTGTTATGTTGTTCGACGACTGGTTAAATACAATGGGATTGAAATTTCTAATCATGTACGAACTTCTTTCATTTGTAGTACTGAGGATTGTGGATGTTGCATACAACAGTTTTCGCTCGGGGCAATTCTTTTTATTTTATTTCATTAACTCTTTTATTCGTGTAAATGCGATTCTCTGATTCAACATGTTCGCAATAGACTTCATGTTTTTTATACTGTATGTTTTGAATAAAACGTCATATCTATAGCTATCTGAAGGGTGATTATAAGAAAAGCCATTTATAACAGTCAAGTTGACTCCTCAAGGTAAGAAAATGGTTTTTTAAAACTTTGTTGCATATATCTGTTTTACTACATATTTAATTTCTCAATTCCAATTAAAATTACATAACCGTGTTGTATGAAACTTCTTTTTTAATAATGTTACGCTCTATTCTTTGGAGAATTTCCTATTCTGTATTACAAATCCACGGAATTGGTGGCACTCATTATCTTCCGTTATGTAACTGTTTCCTCAAGCTTGGCGTTTTACGTCAAAACTTCAAAATTCAATTCGAAATTTTGCTTTAAATTATTAACTCATGGTCTTAATTGGCTTAATGAAAACGTAAGCTTTTTTATTACGCAGCTAAGTTAGACTTGGTTTGTCAAAAATATATTATATCCCGTTTTTATCTAAACATCTTATGGGATCATTTCGTCAAAGAGTGCATACGGATTGAATTTTTAATTTGTATGCTGGAATTATAAAAGAGTAAAGCACTTATTGTATATTCTATTGATTTTTACTACGGCGTTTAGATCGGTTAAAATTACAAAGCCAATTTCCGTGTATCGGCATTTTTATATAATTAAATTTAAAACGACCACTTACTGTAAATGTGAAAATATTTGAAGCACAACTTTGGTTGTTTAGCAGAGTGGTATGTCTTTCCATATTCAATTTTTACCATCATATTCAATCAGTATAAATTATAAAAAAATTAATCATCATTTACTTTTTATATTTATTATTTCTTTCAAATAGCATGATAATGTTAACATTCCATTTCTATCGCCATAAATCAGTATGTTATTTGTGGTAATACTACTGCTCATGATGTTAAATATTTGATTTAAAATGCAGTATATGACGAGGCCAATAGGGTTCCTGGTATTATTGTAATGTCAAAAGAGCAGAACATTATAAAATTTAACTTTATCTTGTTCAAGCTATCATTTGATGAATTAATGCAAGGAATTCATAATTGAACATTGGTTTTAATTATTATTAAATCAAAGTTGAGATCTTGATATAAACACCAATACAAATGTATACATACACTTTTCAGTAAAAACAGAGCATTGGATAAAACAGAAATGGCAAATCGTCCGGTAGAGCCGTTTCGTCTTTATTGGGAATTCTTCAGGTACTGCCCAAAATTTGCTTCGAACAAAGCTCGCACTTAAGCAGGTCTGCTTCGGATTTTGTTGCTCTAACCAGTGAACCACGGCCCACGCAAGCAATATATTTGTAATTGATTTTAATTATTTTAGAGAAGTTTCATATTTCTGGCTTATATTTTTGTTAGTGGGCGTGTCTTTTTCTGACAAGTTATTCGGCTGGTCTGATTTAATTTTGAAAATTAATTGTAATAATGATTTATATTCGTTATATATCCTTAATTGGTGGCGTAGCATTGCGCTATTATTATAATTAACTTGTGTGGATGCGTTTCAACCTGTTGATAATGGTAATGACAAACTTATTAGCGAGGATCAGTAATATGGCTCTCACGTCATAGCAGCAAATAATGTTTGGGACACATTAAACGATATTAGCTGGAGATTATTTGAAGTACGCAATCCTGATGTTAGAAGATGTAATCATCATCTACTCAATTGAATTTCGCCTTAATAAATAGCTTGTTAAAATGTTTCCAAAGCTACAATTTATTTCTGAATTTAATGACATAGAACATTTGAAATTAACAGTCGTGTTAATTATCGATTATGTGAATCAATTAGGATAAGAGCACTTTGTTTATATTTTATTTAAATAATTTAAACAAAAATGCAAATTGATCCTTGTTATCCAAAGTTTTTATGCTTTAATAATAGCCACGATGGTAGAAACCTGTCTGCTATGTCGTATGACAGGTATATAAATTAGGTTTGTGATAATATCAAGTCTGCAAACATTATGTAATTATAGGCTTTAGCTTTAAAAGAAACTGTTATTCCGAGAATATCATGTTATCGATTACAATTAATTACTTCTGTTGTTTTACACCCCTATTAGAAGCATTAATTGAGGAAGGCAGTATTATAGATATTTTGTTAGATAAAATAAATCAATTTCGCGAGCTAGGTATAGACACCATCCCCATTATGTAAAAATTTGTACTCTAAACTAATCGTTGTATAGTATAGAAAAAGCATTTAATTCATCATTCGTGCCCACGTTGAAGCTCCATTTGCGGAAAATTCTGGATAGTATATAAAGAGTTCCCAATAAGAAGGAAACCGTTCTGTTGGATTAATTGCCTTTCTCCACAATATGATATTTAGTTTTATTTTGACACATGTGTACATAATGGGACTGGTGTTTACACCAAGCTCGTTACCATAATTAAATTATTTTTATCACCGTCCGCAAAATCAATGATCTTTTCATTATAACGAGTTACATTGTTTGCAGTTTTGAGGAAACTGATACTAAGAACGTCGCCTTTAGAATGGCATAAATGGTAAAGAAGGTTTCTAATGAAAGAAAATACAGCAGAACTAAATCGAACCATGTAGTCTTTCAATATTAATAATATTTCATTTTATATTTCTCTCAGGTAAGTTTTTTCACAAATAATTCGCAGCGGACAATAGGCGTGCTGTCGATTGTTTGAGGAAATTATTTTTTTAAATTCTGCTTTGTTGGCCGGAAATTACCGTAATTAATGTTATTTATTGAATAGAAACGGATGTTTCATTTTCGTTTTATTAATCAGGTAATTCAAAAGTACAATATTTATTCGTTCCCTAGCTTAACTTAAATATAAATTGCTACTATTTTTGTCAATATTTTTAACAGCTGTGCTTGTAAGTACAAATTATTAGGAGAGTGAATATACGCCTCCAATAACTTTTCCTTGTCGAAATCCTGTACCAGCACAAAGAAAACGAAACGAAATAAGAAAGTTCATTTTTGATTATATTTTATAAATTCTCTTGAAATGATATTACAAATGTGTGAACTTAGAAAACGTTTTTATTCACAAAGCATACAGAACGTGTTCATAAAAACTGGATCTAGCCACTGTTAAAAATTGCGCTTCATTTAAAATTTGATTGTTTAATAAAAGTTGCTGAACTGGATTATTTCTCATAACTATATCGCGAAATTTATATACAAAGTGTATGTCAAAACGGCAATTAAAGCAGAAGTAAATCAAATAAACTGAAAAAGCTAATATTATGCAATAACATAACTACTCGTATTAGACAGTCGGGTTATTCGATTTAAGTATTTCCTGTTTAGCTTCATCTGCTGTAACATAATATTAGATTAGTTATTGTTAAAATGTTCGAATTTCGTATTTTTTCAGTGAGTTTAATTCAACTCTGCCATTTTGTTCATACCCTTATTTTAAGGAGTCCATATTTTAGTACCATGCTTACTGACTTACAAACGCTTTAAAAATTAATCTATCGTAGTCTACCCTTGTGAAAAATAAAAATTAAATTGATGAAAAGAAATAAATCATATGAAAATGAGAAAATCATATTTGCAGTTTTAGCAAACGTAACTAAATTTTTACAGTGTATAATTTAAGATGACATGTGCCTTGTTCGTAAAAACAGGACGTAATCACGATCACTGCTTCAATGTTCCATTTAAACTCATGGACATATCATTTTCACGTCAGACCAAGACATAAACGAATTTATACTACTATTAAATGCACTAACATGAAGAAATGTTAATTGTAAATTCATTGAAACAAAACATCATAAAATATCCTTATATCCACAGAATTTGATTTATAGCAATTTCCTGGCATTTTGACATACAATGAAAATTGTTCATGCCTTTAAATCAAGTTTGCGAAATTGAAGTAAACACCAACCCCATTGTATTCAACCAGTCGTCGAACAACATAACATTATATATTATGTTGTTCGACAACTGGTTGAATACAATGGGGCTCGTATTTACTTCGAGTTCGCAAACTTTATTTAAAGCATTGTTACCACCACCCGCGCAATCAATTATTTTTAAATTGTTCATGCCTGTTTTTCGAGAAATGACTTACTGGTTAGACCAGATTACTATTCGATGATTATATCAAAGTGAAACATCTTCCTAATGTCAGATGGCTGTTCTTGACAATAATTTATCGAGATTTTTGTTTAAAAAATCATAAGAAACAGACTTGCGAAGAACGAGAGAAGTGGTTTCCCGCATAAGGTTGGATATGCATTATTCAAATCTTGATGGAGCTAAATTACGCTCAATTTGTTTGTGCCAAAAACTAGAGAATAACAGATGTTAATTTTAAATTTTGACAGTATTTATCAATATCCATTCGGTTAAATAGTAAAATGAAAAACGTAGCAACATAAATGCTTGTTCAAAATCAAAGGGAGATACACGTCTTAAATTGCGCAACATATAATTGAATCCAAGCATGTAATTACGCTTGACATGGCTTTTAAAATAATTACAAAATGAAAGAACGGAATTGATTTAGCAACTTCTGAATCTCTGCGGATAAAAAGAATTCGGGCAGCAAAATCATGTTTATACATTGAGCCTGTACGATGTTGGGCGTGGGGTGTATTGCACGCTATTGTTTGGTATTTGCCTTATATAACGCTTTCTGTATGTATAAATCTTCTTTTTGATTTCCCTTCTTTTGATGCTTGCACACGGGAAGCGTAATACTAGTTGTATTACAATTCACATCACAAATTAAATTATAAATCATCGATCGATCAACTTACGTAGGCTGATCGATTAGACGGTTAATTACCCGAATGAGAGAACATTGTAACTTTTAAACGCCTGGTTTAAATCAAATGGTGAATACACATCTGCAATTACGCAACACATCGCTGAAATGATAAATCTTTAACAATTCATATCAAATTATAAAGAGCATAAATTGAGGTGGAATTAAATTAAACATTCGTTATATCTCAGTGTCTAATGAAGGCCAACATTATCGTAAATTAGTATCTTTCCTCAAATTTGAGAACCTTGTTAAATTTATGCAGACTTCGTTTTAAAAATTGTGTAAACCAACATTCTTTGCTTAACAATATATAATTTGTTAGCACTTATATTTGAATTGTCGAGATATTAAGGTATTAACGAGATAAAATCGTCAATAGGCACTATAAAACCATTATGAAGAGAAAAATTCCTTTCATTATTGGTGTATACCTTAGTAGTGAACTGAAGTATTCAATTTCCTTTAAATAATATAAAAATAACATTAACGGGCTGTATAAAGCAATGTTTTAGATATATTTACGGTCTACATTAAAATTAGTATGTTAAAAGATTTGAAATGCGAATTACATTCAAAATTTTAAGCTAAAATCTAGATCGATTATGTTTTCGTATTATAGGAAACACGGAAAGCTTTGGTCTGTTTAATTTAAGTTGACTTTTGTTGCCTTTTCAGCAAAAGTTCTGGATGAAAAATTCACACTTCTCGTTGAAGTACAAATCTGGTCAATAGAAAATAACAATTTCAATCGGTTAAACATCAAACGAATTTTGGCAGCCATAAGAGTAAGAGATTGTGAAAGACATCGCACAGACCATGAAGATAGTTTCAATAACGCAAGTTGGCAGTCTACATTCCACAAAATTTCCAAAACACAATGTGTTTGGTATTTTCTTCTTACCGTGTTATGCCATCTGTAAGCTGATTTATCGATATAAATATATTCAGATGTTTTTATTATCTAAATTTATTTACATATATAAAACACAAAACAATAAAAGCCGGCAATGCTTTTGGAGATAAATGGACCGATAAACCGTAAGCTTGTAAAGCTTCCAATATTTATTATTTTCTGAATAAATAATCGTAAATCTTCACACGAATTGGTAAAGTTAGGAAAGCAGGTGTTTTTGATGCTCAATCTTATTTAAAACGCATAAAAAATTGCTACCAGTGTCAATTATATCGTAACACATAACCGGTTGACCAACTTATCCAACATAATTTTTTTATTGTTAATCAATTTTTGTTATTATCAAATTTAGTTATTTCTTCTATTCCACACAAATTATGAAAATAAAAACAACGAATTTAAATAAAAAATAAATATATAATTTAAAAATATATAATATATATATATATATATATATATATATATATATATATATATATATTCATATCGAAATATAATATGAACAAGTAATCTATTATATGTATATATATATATATATATATATATATATATATATATATATATATATATATATATATATATTTGTATATAGAATTAATTTATGAATTAATAGATTTATTATATATATATATATATATATATATATATATAGAACGATAATGTTTAAATTCATTTTATTCTTGTACGTACAGAATACAATAACCAGTTTGTTGATGTTCGTAATTCTAAACTATGTATATTGCTCACCTTCAAATATTAGGTCATTTTTATAGAACGATCTTTGTCTTTTGTTTTAATTATTGATAACATTATTAACGCTTGGTTATGAGCGTAAAATTTGCTGAAAACACAAAAGGCAATTTGACTATAAATTTATAAATTTTCAATAAATGATGGATTGTGTTATCATATAGACTAGCGTTCTCAACCCACTGGCGTAATTTTCGACAATATCTATGCATATCTAATTAAATTATAACTAAATTGATATATTATAGATATGTATATATATATATATATATATATATATATATATATATTGATAGTTTCTAATTTCACCATTTTTAAAATGTAAGAACAAAACAACGTACTCCATGGAATAACATTTATTAATAAATCTTATTTCTACCAGTATCTACAGCCATTGTTCTGGATTCGTTAGTATATTCGTTCATCCAATCCAACTGTATATGTGTTGTAACCAATCTCCTCTTCGTGATGCTGGCCTTTTCTTTGCGCAATTTAGACCACTTCTTTTGCGCAATTTAGACCACTCCTTTTGCGTAACGTCATTTGGTGTGTCATCGCTTTCATTGTAATTGCGTCCGTAATTGATGTAAGTGTCGTATATTGCGAAGCGATGGCTATTTTTAAAGGCATGTCGGTTATGTCTTTGTTCCAGTCCAATTTAATTTCTTTTTGAATTATTTTCTGAACGTTTAAGCAGGGCTTCAGCTTATTAATTGCAATAGCTTCAAAAGCCAGAAGCATTTTCTCTGTTTTTGCCTTGTAGAGAACTGAAAAATTGTTACTACTAACAGCATGACCTGTGAGTAGTACATGTTCGCAAATTGCTGATTTTTGTGCAGGAGCTGCACCCCTCTTTAATAGTTTTTGAGGGAGATGCTGATTTATTCTAGTTTCGAGCCTCTTTTTTGATCTGCCGATGTACTGTGCGTTGCAGGTACATTGAATTTTGTATACAGACAAAGGTGTTGACGTCACAGAGAGGCTATCTTTTTCATTCGTGCGCATCAGTTTTGTTGTGTTGAACACCACTCTCACCTGTATTGATGGAAACTGAGCTTTCGTCGCTCGAATTACTTTTCGTTTGAAGATTTCCGCTGGAAGATCACCTCCAAAGGGAACACTAAGCGTTGACGATACTTTCATGGTCGTTGAAAAGGATGAAGATACAAATTCAATGCTACATCATATAAACAAGGTAGACCAGGCAATGAAGTTTACAATAGAAGAAGAAAAAGACGGATATTTATCCTTCCTAGATGTAGGAATAACGAGAGATGAAGAAGGTACTCTCTCAAGGTCAGTTCACAAGAAATCAAGCTGGACTGCACAATATATCCATTATATGAGTAGTGTGCCAAGGGCGTACAAAAGGAACCTAATAATAAATTTGGGCACACGAATGCGCAGGATTTGTTCACCGGACAACATTGAAATAGAGCTAAATTTGCTTCGCGAAGCGTTGAGAAATAATGGCTATCCGGACTGGTTCATCGATTACAACTTGAGGCAACGCAACAAAATCGAGGCCAATTTGGAAGAAAATCAAACTCCCCAGATAGTAACGCTTAGTGTTCCCTTTGGAGGTGATCTTCCAGCGGAAATCTTCAAACGAAAAGTAATTCGAGCGACTAAAGCACAGTTTCCATCAATACAGGTGAGAGTGGTGTTCAACACAACAAAACTGATGCGCACGAATGAAAAAGATAGCCTCTCTGTGACGTCAACACCTTTGTCTGTATACAAATTTCAATGTACCTGCAACGCTCAGTACATCGGCAGATCAAAAAAGAGGCTCGAAACTAGAATAAATCAGCATCTTCCTCAAAAACTATTAAAGAGGGTTGCAGCTCCTGCACAAAAATCAGCAATTTGTGAACATGTACTACTCACAGGTCAACCTGTTAGTAGTAACAATTTTTCAGTTCTCTACAAGGCAAAAACAGAGAAAATGCTTCTGGCTTTTGAAGCTATTGCAATTAATAAGCTGAAGCCCTGCTTAAACGTTCAGAAAATAATTCAAAAAGAAATTAAATTGGACTGGAACAAAGACATAACCGACATGCCTTTAAAAATAGCCAACGCTTCGCAATATACGACACATACATCAATTACGGACGCAATTACAATGAAAGCGATGACACACCAAATGACGTTACGCAAAAGGAGTGGTCTAAATTGCGCAAAAGAAGTGGTCTAAATTGCGCAAAGCAAAGGCCAGCATAACGAAGAGGAGATTGGTTACAACACATATACAGTTGGATTGGATGAACGAATATACTAACGAATCCAGAACAATGGCTGTAGATACTGGTAGAAATAAGATTTATTAATAAATGTTATTCCATGGAGTACGTTGTTTTGTTCTTATATATATATATATATATATATATATATATATATATATATATACATATATATTGAATATAAAGGTACTTTTGCATACGGTACCAAACGCAGTCATTCAAGTACTTTCTTTTTGTTCCTCTGGGGTAAACGCAAATTACTTGTCGGAATTCAAATGTGCCTTTTCCGCGTTATTTCTAAAAAATACTTAATGAGTATTCAATAAGAACTAAATCGGTATACTTAATAAATTGCATTTACTATCTTATGCAATATCTAGTTTATATTGATAAATTATTTGCTCAACTTTGTCTTCACACAACCATATAAATAAATAAATATAAATTTAAAAATATTTTATTTAATTAATTTATTTATTTACAATTTACGTGCATGTGAATATTAAAAATATTACATAAACGCAAAACCTCTATAAAGTAATCATATTTGCAGTGGACTGTTGTCCAACAAAGAACTATCAATTTATGTTCCATCGAACTTTTGTAAGCAAAAAACTCATTTGTTATTTTGAAATAATTTCTTTTGTTCATACTGACTTTGCTATATTATTTTGGTTCTATTTTAACTAATTTGTTACCGAATACACAATACCTAATAAAAATTACATATATAAGTTCTCCGCTACAAAGTATCCATTCCAAATTTATATTCAGCTAGTTTTTCCTCCGGTTTTTTGATTTATTATTGAAGAGAAATATATTCAAAATATTTTTATTAATCAATTAATTGAATATCTAAAGCTGCCTTCTTTTACTTTCTTTAATTATACCAGCAATGTTAGAATCAGTAATGTATAGAAAGAGCAAACTCAAGCCAAAATCAGTAAAGTAATGAATATTGATAAAAAGTACCAAAACTTATTTGGGTCCATCAGTACCGATTAGTAGTTTAGTAGGCCTACAATATGTTCCTCGAAACTGAGATGAGAAATATGTATTTGTATGCTTACAATGAAATAATTACTTGTGAATAAAGTCGGATGCACGTCTTAGGATAGTAATCAATATTTTATAGCACACCTTTTATCATTTGTCAAAGTTTCTAATATTAAATTCTAAAAACAGTAACAAATATCCATTCATCTTTTTTATGTGTTTGATGGATTAAAGGCAGTCTTATGAAGCATGAACAGTACTTAGTTTGATTTTTATATGTCAAATGATTATAAATGGTTCAAATTGGAATTTCATAAAATACATAAAAATAAAAAATTTTGTCTTATGTTGATGACGAAATATTATTATTTTCGCTAATTTAAAAAAAATTTATTGCTCATGCGACAATATGAATTACCAAAAATGAATTAGTAAATATTTTTCAAATGGAGAATTAATGCTTTAAAAGCCGTATCGGACATCGCTCAACTGGTGTTACATTTTCTGACTAACCCAGTTAGAACTTCCAATGTTGGCAATGTAGAATTAAGGCATTCTACATTTTTGTGTTTATCTAAATATTGCAGAAATGCTTCATCAATTGATATTTTATTTCCGACATTAAATTTTTATATATGCTTACAATGGAAGCAATTTCCCTGTTATTTGGAAAATGCTTTTGTTTGGAATTTCCTTAAAAGTATTAATTTTAACTTTTTTTAAGTACAGAGAAGTTTGTTGAAAATTGCACGTTATAATCTCCATATTATAACAGAATATTTTGCGCTATAAAAAGATTTAAAAAGCTAACTGATCAATCTCAAATACTTCTTTTTTTTAAAAAAACACTGTTATAACAGAGACGTAGATTTCAAAGCAGGTTTGTAGAAAATTTATGGCGTAATTTCAACACATCTGCGTAAACGGCACTAGTGTGACTTCGCATAAATTTTGCCGAGACATTTGATCGTATTTAGATTTTAGTATTAACACTCTTATAATCATCATGGTTATTGCACAAAATTGCCTGTGTAGATAATGCGTTTAAACATAAGACAAGTTTTGCTCCGCATTAGGGCTGAATATGCGATCATATACTGAATTAAATTGATAAGATTATAAACTTTGTCAATCATTTCTTTTAGATGACTTTTGTGGCGGAGAACTAATATATATTTATACAAATGTGTATTACGTTTTGTGTACCTAGTAAATAAGTAGTTCAACTATGACCAGAAGGATAAACGAAAGAGAGAATCAACGGAAAGTGTTATCCCATGTGCACGTTAGTTTCGTTCTTATTGGCGACTCATCAGTAGTAACCCATATTACATCCTTTACCCACTTTAGATTTTGGTGCAAATAGTGGCAAAATAAGACAGTAAAATTTCCTAAGCGAATCTGTAAACCTGCAGTAGTAAAGCAAACTTCATATAAAGGCCTCTACAATGCGATTTCAAAGCCAACTCACTATATATGATGCATATAACAAACCTGTACAGAGTACCAACACAAGTTAATCAAAAAATGCTACATTTCACAAAAACAAATAATTACAACTTCTTTTGAACATCTGTTACTCCAGCAAATCTGGCCTTGATCAATATCTGTTATCACATTTCGCGGAAATTATGACATCATTTAATTAAATTTATAACAGTTTTTGGCACAGAAATAGTATAAATGCTATTGTGTATTATATGATGCGCGTCTAGTAACAAATTTGTTCAAATATTCTCAGAAGGGTAAAACAAAAACAGCATGAACGGAACATATAATCTCTGTGCACATTCGTTACATGCTTCCTAGCGACTCATCTGTTGTAGCCGGTATTACGACAATTACCCATTATATAGTTGGGTTAGGAATGCGGGAAATTAGGACGTTACAATCTCTTATACAAATGTGTGAACCTGCAGTAGTGAAGATTTCTCCTTTTATTTTATTGCTAGTCAGTTAGAAACGTGGTTGAATCTTTTTTGAATAAATGCAGAAGTAATTTTTAATTCATACGTTATAACAAATGCATTCTAACAATGCATGGTTATGCCTTTAGAAATTATTCAAAAGGAAATTATCTAATTTAAAATAGTTCACTTTAAAAATAACTATTTTAATGGCGGCCAGGATTTTAAAATTTTTGGGCGTATACAAAACTTCTTATTATATGCTTGTCGTGATCACCTTCCATTGCGTGATATAGCAAAAAGCAAACACTTGATGTTTTGTTTCTTTCAGTTGCAATACTGCAGTTCATACAATACGCTCTATTTCAAATAATAGTTAGAAAATCAATTTTTTGCTTCAAATTAATTGTTTGCTTAAAATTTTTATGAAGTACATATTGTTGTTGAATAAATTTAATGTCCAATGTTGATCAATACTATAATAATGTAAGTTAACGATTCGAGAATATTCAAATAAAAAAAACGTATTATTTACAGTTCTTCTTACCCCGACCGTAACCGGTTTGTAAAAATCCCTTTACTTGAGTGTCTCTGAATAATTTGAGAGAAATAATGACTTCATTCGACGAAAACTTTAAAGAACATTTCTGTGAAGCAATTAAACTGGAGTTTCTATTTAAAATGTCAATAATGATATATACGTTATATTGAAAGACACTAAACTAAAATATATATTGTTGTATTTACGGAACGATATAAACAGGGAAAGTTTATTTTAGACCACAATGTGAGACAATAGCAATTGTGACAAATTAGTGTTGATGTTTATTCCCAGCTACTGTACAAAGAAAATGATTAAAATCTTGAGAAGCGTGCAATCTACACAACTGTTCTCGTTTACCTATACATTTGGCTATACTTGTGGTTTTCTACATTGTTTTTCGTTGCATTACCTCTGGAACGGAACCAACGTCTATTAATGAATAATCAGTGAAAAACTCCTGTGCCAAGGTGATTACACGTGGTCGTCCTAAATTTTAAAATTTGCACTTTTTGTGTAATGAAATATTGTACTGCTAAAAATATGCGTCCGAAACATCTACAAACATATGTATCGCATCTCCAGGCTTCGATCTTTATTTCAAACTTTCATTAAATTCTATTCTAAATGCACATTCTAGAGACTAGAAAAAAAGCGACATTTCGTGATGAAAAACTAACAGTATAAACATAAGTAATCTATGTTACATAGCGAAGCCAAATAAGTAATGCAAGAATGCATTTCTTTCATTAATAAAAATATTAAGAAGATAGCAATGTACGAGTTTAAAATTTAAAATTGTGTTCAATAATAACTTTTAAACAACAGGATTATTTCTAATACTTGAAATTCTAACCTCGTTGATGGCTAAACAATAGTATATTTATTCACGGAATTTGAAAATTGATGATTTTTTGATGATTATTGTGTATTTTACAAGAAAGCGTATAACTAAATCCGTTCGTACAGTGTAAAATTTCCAAAGAAGGTCTTCGCTTTCGTTAAAAATTTGTGCATGAATAGCGCCGCTCCCTACTGAATTCGAGAAGGTATGATATTTTCATTCACCTACTCCTTTGTGAAAAATGATATTATTTCTTGAAATAATAACTTGAAGCTGTTACGCATTTCACGATTATATTAGAGGACAACCTAAAGGGTGATTTTAACATTTCGTGGGAAATATTGGAAAATTAATTGAAATGTCATGAGTAAAGCTATTTATATTATACGTTTATAGCTATTTTTCACATAGCATGGCATAAAATCTATTTCAGTAGAATAGTTATTTCAGCTGCATGAAACATTTAAGTTAAAGTATTGTAAATCATACTTTTTTGCTTTTTAAAGTAAATTGATTATCTTAGTTAAAGGCTATATATCGAGTGTCAAAGATTTATTACCTAGAAATAAACGTCGCATTCGCTATCAAATTGTTAATTTAAGCTCTTGTTTTGTTAAATCCGTTCAACATATCATCTGTTGGTTTATATCTTCGAAATAACCGCTTCAACTAGTTATTTTTGTTTTGACAAATCAGCGGCTTCATATGTTATTATAAAGTTGAACAAAATTGTTAGTATAATTCACAATAATTCTATTAAGTGATTATAACGTTATTAATCCAAATGTAGACTTTGAATTTATATGTGGTAAGAAATAATTTCTAGACAATATATCGTTTAAGGCCATCAATATTTGTTTGCACGACACCTCTTTCTAAACATTGTTTCCATTAAATAATTGAACACGTTTTTATTGTTATATCTAATTTACATATCGAATAAACTAATAGTCTAATATCAGCTGGAATTCCAATTAATATTTAAAACTAGTTCTTTTTCTACAATTGCCCTATCAATATGGGTGAATCGAATCTTGCAGGATGAATTCCTGTAAAGATCGCTGGCCTTGTGGTAGGAATAGAATATTTTCACTTATAATTTTTCAAATCGATCGCGCATAATTTTGTTAAAAATATTTCGTGCCTAGCAGAAAACAGATTCAAACAAGATTGGAAGTATATACCATTTCCACCATGAGCAACAGAAATAGTTTAATTTACATATGCGTTTTGAGCTTGCTGCCTACTTACGACTAGGAGCATGTACTGCGGCTTATATCCGCTGTGTATTATTTACCAAACATAAAATGATTTTCTGACTTTGGAATAAATTTATGGTTCGATTTTAACTAACTTGTTATTAGATATGAAATATTTTATACGAATTTTCAGATGCATAAGTTTTTTGCAGCAAAAATACATGACGATTATATACTTAACTGAAAAATGTCATGATTGCAGTGAAATGTGATATATGATGTCGATCAAGACCAGGGATCTGCTGGAGCAACATGTGCTCGTAAGTAGTAATTCTTAGTTTTGGTAAAATTTAGCCTGCCGAGAAATTCATTGTGCCAGTAACCGGTACAGGTTTGGTATTTTGATATTCGTTATGTTGGTACCCCTTACAGGCTCGGTATATAACATATGTAGTGATTTGGCGTTGAAGTCGCACTTTCGAAGACTATACATGAAGCCCTCTTTATCAATGCTTGAATGCACATTCTTATAGGAGATTATACTGTTCAACAGACATTTCTTCACCAAATATATAATTGGTACAGGGCGTCATACTTGTTCCTACTGATGATTCGTCAGTAAGAACGACACGCATATGTACATGATATTGTACATTTCTTTCATGGTGATCTCGGTATATAACTTATGTCCTATTTTAACCAATTTATGACTGGGGTGCGCAATGCCTAACGGAGAATTGCATATATATCGTTTCTCCTATCTGAAGAATATGGAAATATCAGGCCAAATATCAGACCGTGCCGTTTCATTAATTTGGACTACTTCACATGATTATTTTTTGCAAAATTATTTCTCTATTAACTTTTCTTATAAAAAATAATAAAATTGCTAGAGTGGTGGATGCAAAATCTTACTAAAATTCCGGGACAAATAATAAGATTTTGTTGCAGAATTGACAAATAGAACCTGGGTATCAAATTGAAGTTCAGTGAGACCTGAAGGATTAAAACTAGCAGTATGAACGAAAAATCTCACGTATCATTTGTTTCAGCTACTGAGTGTCTCATCAGTAGGAGCTGAGTTTACGCTCTTTAACCTCACTATATATTCTTGGTTCAGCATGGGATAATAGGATTTGCACAATCTCCCAACGAATGGTAAACTCTGCACAGTGAAGCTAACATCATCTGTGTGTCAAATGACAGATTTGAACGCCAACTCACACTATATTATATATATATATATATATATATATATATATATATATATGTATATATATATACCGAGTCTGTAAAGGATACTAACACTATGGCTATTGTGTTAGTAACCGATACCAACATTATTGTACCGAAAAGGTACATGGTACTAACACTATGGTTACCGAGTCGGTACATGATACCAATCTGATGGATATCAATTTATGCTAAAGTTCACCGAAATTGAGAATTACAACAATTTCTGAACACCTGTTACTCCAGTAAATACATACACTCTGGCCTTGATCGATATCAGATATCACATTTCGCGGTAAGCATGGCATCATTCAATTCAATATATTACATTTAAATACTGTTTGTTGCGAAGAGCTAATATATATGCAAGAATGTATTAGGTGTTGCGAACCTAGTAACAAATTAGTTCAGTTTCGGTGAACTATAGCGTAAATTGATATCCATCATGTTGGTTCCATGTTCCCACTCGGAAACCATAATGTTAGTACCATGTACCTTTTCGGTACAATATTGTTCCTATCAGTTACTAACACAATAGCCATAGTGTTAGTATCCTTTACAGACTCGGTATACATATTATATAGTGTGAGTTAGCGTTGTAGTCGCATTGCCGTAAACTATTTTGTGTTAGCTTCACTATTGCAGGTTTACACAATCGTCTAGGAGATTGTACCGTCCCATTATCCCACATTCTTGACCAAAATATATAGTGGTTAAAGGGAGTAATACCGGCTCCTACTGATGAGTCGCCAGTAAGCACGAAACGAATGTGCATGAGATTATAATCACCGTTCATGCTGCCTTAGGTTTATCCTTCTGGTCAGAACTGAACTAATTTGTTACTAGGTTCGCAACAACTAATACATACATGCATATATATTAGGTCTCCGCAACAAACAGTATTTAACTGGTATACGCAAGTGTAAAGAAAATATAACGAAAACTACGGAACAGGATATTTGTTTAATGACGGAAAAAAACTGAGCCTTTGTTTCTAAATTTATGCACTTACATGATGTTAGATAAAGATTTATTTTAATTCGTACGACTACAGGACACCATTGCAAAATTAATAGAACTCCATCTTACTCAAGCAGTTCGAGTGTAGATTGCAGGTAAAAATGATATAACGGTCACCTAGATGTAAGCAAATTAATTTGTCGCTGGCACAAAACAAAAAAAAACATAATATGTTTAACTAAATTCATCTGTTAGCCTGTTTCTGTCCTTATAGGTAATTAATCTTTTGAACTCAGAATTTCCGCATCTGTATTTTAAAACTACAATCTTTCGCTTCATTGTAACGCAACTTGTATACAGTTTTTACTCTAGACGCAATTAACATATTTTGGTCAGCTTTTCATCAGGTGGATCATCGTTTATAACATTTTCCACCTAAAGTTTGAACTAGACACACGCGGTCTTTTGTTATAAGACTAAGACTGTGCTACCGGAGGATGTGATTTTTAACTCAATTCTACGGACAAGATAACGGTACAAAATCAATTTACGATAAATAATGATCATAGCAGGACATAGAAATTGTAGATATTTCACTAAAAAGATCACAGCTTTAACCGATAATACCAAAAATAATAATGATAATTCATTAGTTTCATAAATGTTAAGGATTTGATGCAAAAATATAAGTTCTCCACATATTTCATTCAAACTGGTTTTTCTTAGCGATAAAACGAGTTATGATTTTGAAAATTTCGATAAATATATGGAGTCCTCAAGCCATCGCTGAACAGTTTATTCAACTCAATCCAATTTCTTGATATGCCAGGATGCTTCAAATTCTGCCAGATGTAATATTTAAAACCAGGTGGATCATCTAACTCGTAAGCCAGTAAATACGGTTAACGTAATATTTTCATGTGTGTAATGTATTCAAGCAAATTAAACGCTGACTATAGCCAATTCATTGCCTTTATGATTATTCTATAGCCAACATTTTTCGGTTTCCTTATATTCAATTTAACTGTCGTCATTCAATTTTTCCTTTAGCAATAACTTTGCATGGCGTCGCGTTGAATTTATATTGAGCTAACTATGTATTCAATACGTGTTTAGCGTCCAGAGCAGTCATAAAAACTTGGCTACGATTTATCAGACTAAATGGTTGATGAATGCTTTTTTCTTTTATGCCATTCAGGAATTAGCAGAAAAAAGTAGTTCTGATCAAAGCATTATGCGCCGAAAATGAAATGCGAAGAACTACGTCAGCATCTATTGAATAGTAAAAGCAAAGCTTACTTTTCAACATTTGGTTAATTTTTGATTTGTAAACAAGGATCATTAAAAATACCTTTATTTTTATTAGGCCTCAGGTTGAAAAAAATGGAAGATGAAGCTGAGATACTTTTGGCTCGACTCTTATTGTATTTGTAAAATGAAAAATGTTAAGCACCTCTCCTTCAGGCAACAAAAAGCACAGTTCACGTATATTGCGATGTTGTTGCAATGTTCCTATTTTTGTTAAATCAAAGTGTAAACTGTTGCTCAATATAGAACAGGGAAAACGTGTCAAGACCTAACGAGTTATAGCAAAGCAAGTTGCAATAAAACGTAAATCAATGCCGAAACATAATGACGGCGATAAATTACAAAAGAAACCCTTGTTGACAAAAATAACCAGCGACGAATAGTGTTTATTGTTATTATGTCGGCATTTACAAAATTAACGACACGTTATCGAACATTTTCTTGTATCAAATATAAGAAAAATGCAATAATATATTACCAAAATGTTATGTTTTATTGTATGTACTTCAGTAAATTGTTTATTGGGCGACCTTTCCTCTGTGATTTATTGCTGGTATTTCCGCATTTGGCGACAAAGAGGTCAAAATCTGAGAGACATTTGCGAAAATACTGCGTCAACGAGTAAAAGACACAGTCCAGTTTCTAGACTCAAATGAATATGATGCCGAAAATTAATTTTTGCACATGCTTGAGACTGTTTCGGTCTTAATTAACGGAAATAACGTGTAATATTGCAAAGCTTATCAAGATATTTAACTAATACTACGTATGCAAGTTAAACGAATACAAATTAACACAGAAAATTAATGTGCATTGCCTGCAAAAATTATATTTTATTATTCTTTTATTAGGAAGAAAATGAACATTTAGTAACATTGAGTACAATGAACATTTTATTTAGGAAATATTAATCTAAACTTTAAATTCTTTCATTTCTATTCATTCTGGGTTTTCACTTGATTAATTAGATGGTAACTGTTCTGACTCTCCATTTTACTTCTATTCCTTGTTACGGTTTATTTGTAAGTGTACATGCTTATGTTTCTCTGTGTGTCTGTGTGCGTGTGGGAGTGATTCTCGTTGTCTTGCCGTGTTGTCTAAGATGTGGTCATTCTTGTAATTTTGGACTTAGTTCTGGCCAAATCTACGCTTTGTTGGCGCATACGTGACCCAAGGCTTTTTTCTTTGAATCACGCCTTTCGTTTCGCTTTTTTTCGTCAATTTTGCTCTACATCTTTACTTATAGCGCAGAGTGTGTGCATGACCGTATTGAATGCTCACATTGTGTTTAAATTTCTATCATTGTTAACAATGGTATTGCTTACGCATTTGAAGCTGATTTTTCACCCTAAACTTGTTATCAATCCGTCCGTGTGATTATTGAGAATGTACTTATGGATTTTCGAGATTACCTAAATGCTAGTATATCGATGTTGGGTTGTTTTATTCGTGACTAGTCCATCAAAATATCACATCAATGAAGTTTTTGAATGTTTCGTCCGGGTGCTTGGTGTTATATATATATATATATATATATATATATATATATATATATATATAATATTTATAACTTTCCTCAGTGTAGACTTGAGAAATTCGTCAAATTGGCTCGATGTCCCGTTTCATATGTATGCTCAGAGACAGCTCATTTTCTTGACGGTGTCAGATATTTTAAAATCAATTTCTGAGGTAATTGTTACCGGATCAATTTTTACTTTGTACGTCCAATATATATGCTATAGCACATAAATTTGAATACGTAGACTATGAATGATTTGGAGAGAACTGGCAATTGATCTTTGGCATCCAACCTCATGATCTCTGTGTTATTAATAAGATGTTTACTTTTACACTGGAAAAAATTCTACTTAGCGATTCTACTAAACCACCATGCATTTTTTGACGTCATAGGTCGCTTCTAAATGGTTAGTTTGGGAAAACCTGTTTGGCGATTTTCTCTTTAGTAAGAATCGTAAATGGCCTGATGTTGACAACTATGAACCGCTCCGGGTAGTTACTCATTAGCAAAATTTTGCTCGGGTAGCCAAGTTCTTCTGGGATCTGGTGTTTAGAGCAAATCGTCCTGATTGTTTCTGCTAGATTCTTAACTAGCTTTCTTTTGCGAGATTTTGTCATCTTATCTTCTTGGGTGAGTTGCATGATCAGGAGGAGAAAAGTGTTACCTTTCTTTACCTCGAGTTTGAAATTGATGTCTTTATCGGATTTGTTCTCTTGCTTGAGGATTTCGGTCGTGTCGGCTGCGTCTGTGTTGAACAATAATCGTAATAATAAATCATCTGAATACATTTTGTAGAATGCGCAATGGACAATTACGATTTTTAGGTTCGTATGTTCAATTTGGCTTAAAAGATGGTTTCTCTTCAGTCCATCTGCTAAATCGCAAGAGTACTTGATGGTCTCTATTTTTTTAATATTTCCTAATAGTACAATTAGCTTGCAGGTTATGCCAAAGATTACTCCCTGTTTGGACATCAAACTTACTCGAGAAGAAAGGAGGATTTTTTAATGCTGCAATGCATTCATTATTACAGTAGTGTGCCAAAATCTCACGAACGAAAGCTATAAATTAGAATCAGGTATATCTTCTATGATAATAAGATCGATGAAGAACTAGGCCACCTGGGGAAAAGTGTACTGACGAAGAACAAGACGAAGCGACTCAAAGATGTCAATAGCAAGCCACGTCCGATTCGTAGTACAAAGGATACCGTCAAACAGGTTTTTCTAATCCTACCATGTAAAGGCGACCTAACGTCCGAAATAATTGCATGGCGGTTAAATAGAATCAGGAAGGAGAAATTTCCCATTGCATAAGTTAACATCAAATTCAGCACAAAAGGAATCTTGTGTTAGTGGCCAAAAATCAAATTCCAATTCTCTCGACATCATTTATTGTCTACAGATTCTCTCGTATGTGCGGTATCATATATATTAAACGTACGAAATAGCAATTTACCAGCAACACCCAGCAGCATTTACCACAGAAATCGATTAGAAAGGCTTGCTAACGTCAGGAAAATGAGTGATTTCCAATCATATATTGGAAATGGGGCACCCAGACAATTTGGCCAATTTATCGAATCTTTACAAAGCAAAATCCAAAAAGTTGTTCTAAATATGAAGCTATTTATATAAAACAACAAGCGGCAGGCCTAAACATTCAAAAGTATCATGAACACGATATTTAAATCGACCGTCTACGAATCACAAAATCCAACAACAATTTACGGCATCCAAGAAAGTTCAAACACCCACTAGACCAGTTTCAAAAAATATTTGATCGAATTGGCAATAAACTGAAGAAAAAGCCAGATTCAAATAGGATATCACAACTATTCTTAACATCGACAGAAGTTTCAGTATTATATAAGCATTCAAAACTGATAACCGCACAATCAGCGCTGTTACCAAGGCAACAGACCAGAACCGAGTAACAAGGCGAAAGGAAAGCTGACACTCGGGGAAAAAATATTCTTAAATTTAATAGTCAGCAATGCGCGCACTTTGTCTAAACTCTATATGCCTGTAGAAGACTAATCGCTATATAATACAACGAGAATGATGCTTCATGCACACAGACAAACAAACAGACACACACGCATATATGCCTATGAATCAACACAAACAAATAATAAATGTAAAACGGTACATCGGGCCAGCTGCCACTCACATAATCCAATGAATGCCCAAAATGTACACAAATAAAAGATTTCAAACAAAACGGTCAAAATCTACTTTTCCATTAAATGTGTTTACTTTTCCTGTTAAAAAAAATATACTATAATATATATGTGTATATTTTTGGTATATATATATATTATGCTTTCAATTTTGGTCATAAAAACTCATATTAGGGAATGAGATTTTTAAAATTAATTTTGATCTTAAAATTCTCGGTTTCGAATGGATGTATTTGAATTCTAGTCTGACTGTAAACTTAAATATTATTTACTTGCAGCCGTCGTATGATTGCTTTTTTGTCATTTATGTGTTTAATTGTGAAAATGTGCATCCTTTCGTATGAAGGGAGGATAACAAATTTCTTTCTAATTTGTGATGGAGGTCGTGATTCTGTTTTAATGAAAGATTGTGAATAACCAGGCTTTTGTTCTTTGGCTAATGTGCAAGAATTATTTTTCTCCAAATTTAAGCATTCACATCTTATTGTTTAAAGTTTATGCTTATATATAATTTTTATAATAGTGACATTTCTTCAGATTAGAATAAAAATCGTTTTTCGTGTGGTGTTTCGGACGTCGATAATTCTAATCTTAGTATCGCTTTAATGGAATAAGGAAGGAAAATCATAATAAGGTATTTTGCTATATAACATATAAATCAAGATGTGTTATGAAAGTGAATGAAAAAATCAATTTATATCTTGCTTCGAATACATCAAATTTCACAAAATAAGACGAACGCTTCATAACGCATTGTTTACACCTAAGAAAAATTAATGCATCTACAAATTTTACCAACATAAATATCGAATCGGAAAGTCCTAGGATCGACATCATAAAGAGCAGGTACAAACTATATACGTTTCATTCAGGCATTTTATAACAACTATGTAATTCTTACAGATACATGAACATTGGTTGCGCGGGCGGTAATAGCAATTATTAAATCTTACACACATTTTTCATTATAAGCTAAGCATTTTACAATGTATAAACCGCAATTCATCCACTAGACCGGTTTCGTACTTATTTGAAACAAGTCAAGTGCAGTTCAGAATTAGCTGCTGACACGCAATTAATCCTGGGCACGTCTGCTTTGCAATCTGTTGATATAAACACTGAGCCACCCTGCTGTACGCTACAAACGATTTTCAGCTATATTCAAAATAATGCTTACTTTTTAGCCTTTAAATTAAGTAGGAGCCTATGTTGCAATTCTGTAAAACTAAACCGATAACACGCTAACTGTGGAAGTGTTAATGAATTGAACATTTATATAATTTAACGAAACATGGTAGCGCGTGATTTGATAACAATAATTAAATCAAGTTTGCGATCTTGATTTAAACACCAGTCCGGACAGGCCAAATTCTTGACAGGTCGTAAAGAGATCCAAATAAAATAAATGAATTAAGAAATGCTTAGTTTATACTGACAACTGTATGTATACAATGGGACTAGTGTTTATATAAGGATCGAAAACTTAGTTTAATAATGTTACAAATACCAGAACTACTGCAAGTACTACTACTACTACAACAACTACTACTAATACTATTACTACTACTACTACAGCTAATACTACTACTATTATTACTACTAATACTACTACTACTACTACTAATAATAATAATAATAATGATAATAATAACAATAATAACAATAATAATAATAATAATAATAATAATAATAATAATCATCATCATCATCATCATCTATCTCGACATAGAGTAGCCTCATTATTACCAGGAAAATGTTGATATTTGGTGTTGATAGCAGACTGTACTTAAGGCTTTTTTATAATTCCATTTGTTTTGATCGTGTGTTTTGCGCAAAATCAGTAAGTTTGTCGATCTATAATATTATTGTTTGGGTACAGTTTACGGTCTTTGTTGTAGTACAGCTCGAGAAAGTTGACTGCCTGCATCAATCATCGTAAAATTGAGAAGATACCTTGCGTCAAACTATATGTTCAAATCATAGTTACGTGTTTAGTTAGGCTAATCTGCTTTAACTTTCAGCAGGAATTTTATAATCATATTTCTGTGTGTTTTATATATTTTAATTTTTTTCAAGTATATTTAAACCTTAGAATCTAGATCGTTAAAACTTCTGCTGAAATATTGAACTTACCTGATGTGCGTTTTGACTAAAGCAGCTTTCATTGTTCCAGTAGTTTTCTTTTTGCAATATATTTCGGCCTAACTTACCGTAGCCCTTCATCAGTTGCATTTTGTTTTACAAGTTTAACAAACGAAACAAATGAAGCAAGCGCATTTCGTTTGTTAAACTTGTGAAACAAAATACAACTGATCAAGACCTACGGTAAGTTAGGCCAAAATATATTGCAAAACGAAAACTACTAGAAAAATGAAAGCTGCGTTAGTCTAAACGCAGATCAGGTAATTTCAATTAATCTAGGTCCACAATTAAATCCTTCTTTCAAGAAATACTGAACTGTTGCATAATTATTGGGCTATATTTTTAAACATCAACATAATAAGCGTGAAAAAAATTATTATATTTTTCATTTAAATTTTTATTTATATGTTTATAAGCGTGTGCTTCATTTTAAATAACTAAAGAATTGATTACGCGAATGTCGTTCAGAGATAATTGCGTAAATAATATTTTTCAATATATCTTATATTAAACATTAGACTTTCCTGATGAAATGTGTTTCTTTGCTTTTATATGAACAAAGTTTATTAAGAATTATTTTCGCCATAAGTTTTCGCAGGCTATATGAGCCGATATGTATTTTCATTTGCATAATTAAAGGAACACTGACTGCGCGGGCGTTGATAACATTTCCTATAACCAAGTTTGTGAAATTTATATTAAAACCTGATCCACTACGTACATACATCTGTAAGTATAAACTAAGAATTGTGTTGTGTAGAAAAGGCAATTCATCCAGTAGACCGGTTTTGTCCTTATTGGAACTCATCACGCACTGGCCGGATTTTTTAGCGGTCAGGACTCGATCCTGAGCACATCTGCTTCGAAATCTAGTTTTCTAACCCCGGGCCATCTTGTCGCAAACTACACAAAATATTCAGTCATATTCCAATCAATTTAACTCGGTTAGTCTTTTTTTAATTTTTATTCAGATCTAATATGCCATCCATTTAAACGTAAAGTTCCAACGAAGCGCCCCAAATCTGTCATTACTGAATAGACACCACACTACATGGGGAAGTAATATTAAAATTAACATTCTTATAACTAAACGAACATTGGTTACGTGGGCGGTGATAACATTTACTGAAATCAAGGGTACTAACTTAATATAAACCCATTAAGTACATCATCCATTAGACCGGTTTCGTTCTTATTAGAATCTCAGCACGTACTGGCAATAATTTGCTGTGGATAGGGCTCGAACCTGGGCACGTCTGGTTTGGAATCTGGTGCTCTAACCACTGAGCCACCTCGCCGCACACTACACAAAGTTTTCAGCCATATACAAATTAACGTAACTCGGTTAGTATACTTTCTTGCCATATGAGCTCTACTTAAAAAGTAATTGGCTTAGTGGTTAGAACACCAGATTTCGAATTAGACGTGCCCAGGTTCGAGCTCTGTTCGCGGCTATTTCTTGCCAGTAATTGATGAGTTCCCAATAAGGACGAAACCAATCTACTGGATGAATTATCTTTTCTACACTATACAAATCTTAATTTCTGATTCGGAGGGAAGTAACGAATCTGCACCCACCCACCATGAAGACAAACTCGATGCGTACTTGGAACGGCGGATCAATCGGATCTTTGCGAAATGGATTTTCAGTATCATCTCTTAATCATAGTATTAAATCCATTACACGTTGTTCTTGAATATTTGATGGGAACTGGTGCAATCGTTCCGGCCGGACTGTGCTGTCTGTATCAAAGTTAGAAGTGAAGAAGGCAGCATTATCAAGTCAGACCATGCTGGTTAATCGGCCATATCATGATGGAACAAACAGTGGTGATTTAACGTTAGTTGACTATTATAATAGTTTTCAAGCAGGTATAAAACGAATACTGCGATTGAGTAGGCTTTGACAATATGCAATAATGTTACCACAGTTATTGTTCTAGGATAGGTTGGTTGAAGGCTGTGGGGCCTAGACTCGTCTTTGCTGTATTTTAGCGTAGCATATGTAAATCGGTTCATTCTTGAGATTGGTTTATATGAGCAAGATAATAACCCGTTCAGTTTGGCATTAATTTTATGACGCCTTTTTCTTAAATATTCGGCCCAACCCCAGTGGCTGATGCAGATATTCGCGTATGCGGTGGATGAGACTATTAATCCGTTGGTCCCGAATTTGTTTGATAACTTTTCTTTCAATCGAGATGACTAGCGTTAACTTGGTGGCTGTTATTGATATTTTTGCATGTGATGGTCCGCGAAGAACTAATGTGATAAATTTACGGGAATAGGAGCCAGCAGCAACAGCACATGTAGTCTAGTTCGTTAAATGTTCTGCTGAAATACTGTGCTGATCTACAATTGTTTTGATTCAATAAGCGGTTTAAACGGATTTATTATGTTTTCCGCTTGAACTTAGAACTTAGAATAACTCATGAGCTAATAAATAGATTAATATTAAAAAACTTTCTTATCGTTCTACGCGTCGGTAAAAGCAATTAAAACAATTGAGATATTACGGATATGTTTATGCCAATCCATACAGTTTGCTTATAATTAATATATAAATGTTACTTTAGATTAGAACACATATGTGCGTATAGGTTATTGAGTGCGTGGAGGGCGATTTGAATAATATTGCGTATCCATAGGAGTATATTAGACCAATAAAAAATACTTTTGGAATTAAAATAAATATAAATATATCTGCCTTAAATGAGGATACCACATTTTCCATAATTTATTCTTTCCTGTGAGTATGGTGTCAACACCATGAAGATGGGAGTAGAAATAACGCCCAAAAAATTCGAAAATATTCGAAAAATTTGGTTTCAACGTCATTTGCAGACAAGCAGCTGATTGAAGGCTTCAAAATAAATGGTCAAGTGAGAACCTATCAATCACGACCAAATAAAATTGTTGCACATGGAAGTGTAAAGGATTCAAGATTTTACGAACCTAAGAGTCCTATCAATTGTCCCGCAAAAGAAAATGGCAGAATGATAATAAACATAATTTCGTAGAGAGATTTTCACGTAGAAATTATTTTCTTATACTACTTATGCTGAACTTTAGGATTCAATGCCGAATTATACTTCAGTGCATTTAAATGTACACAGTTTTTCGAGAATTATTATCGGAAAATTTGTACGAGTAGAATGCATAAGCTATCACTAACTTGCATTATTGCTTCTATATATTATTATTAGATGCGTCACTTAATTGTCATGAATTCTTCATGAGAATTGGGGCGTTTCCTATAGAAGTATTGTGCTAACTTTACCAAAATTAAAACGAAATGTGTGTACGGTTTAAATGTCAGACTATAAGCAAGAGTCAGCTATTCGAGTAATTCATGGTTGATTGACAATCATAGTCCTAGTTTTAGACTAAAATGGTCCGTCTACATAGAAAATGATATGTCCTACAAAGCAATAGGTAATCCATTAATTCGAGAGATTAATAGAATTTTGACCCATTCAGTTGTAGATTCTAACTCCAACTTTTTAAACTCACGAAACCCACACCACTATTGCCCCCAACTCTTACCCTATTTAGATAATCATACGAAAATTTGATGTCAACGATATTTGACTGTATTTTTTGCTGGTGTACAACCGAAACCAACCTGCAATTTCTAATTAGGATGAATATGAAAATGGGTAACTTGCCTTTGAACCAAATCATTCTTCTGTTCGACCCTACCTCTTACATTCATAGAATCTAATATAGTGTAACTAATGGTGTATCTAATCGCTTTAATTTAAATTTTTTTGCAAATATTTTATGCATAATTTTTTTATATAAATTAATCCTGTCACAAAATTAAAAACAATTGTTATATCTTAAATAATCATGTTGCCGGAGTTCGATTGTACAAGTTAATATTTACGCGTTTTCGGACGAAATGAAAACCAATCACGCATGGTAGTTAAGAGACTGAGAACTGCAAAGAAATTGTATCTCGCTGGCGTTAAATAGGGTTATTATTCATAAGAACGAAGTGATCTTTGGTTCCATTCTTATCATTTACTTATGTCCAACAATGATGCGATTATGAATTAATAATTTGGTGACATTGCCTATTTCATAAGACGTTTAGTATAAACTTACAATACATATAATTTCATCATGAGATATAAATTTATTTTATTAAAAAGAAAAAGTAAAATTACTCTTTGTGTCTAGAGTGCCGCGGTTTCGCCTTCTTTCGGTGTTCAAAGTAATTATCATGATGTTAATATTACATCAGTTTGTAAAAATGACAACATATCTGATATGATGTATCATTGATTTGATTCTAGAAGCAGTGATTTCAATAACAAATTTCTCGTGAACTCATAATATTCGCTTACATCATTTTTCATACAAATCAAATATGTGCTTCAAATTACACCAAGGAATATAGTTAATTTTTATTTACGCAAAAATAGGTTTAAAGCAGCAACGGATAAATAACAAAGCTTAGTTGTTTGAAGATTATATGGTTCTGAAATACATTATCGCCTCAGATCTACGTGCCTGCATAGAAACTTTGCAGCCGACATTTACACTCAATTACAATGTATGCAAAACTACTAGGCCTGAGAGATGCCGATCACATTTTGCTTTCTATATATATTCATTGCGGTTTAATCCTCGCTAGTCACTTTGCTATCGCACTCGGATGATGAAAATGGAAGGTCGATACGCCTCAGTACGTGTGACTGACGATAGTTTAGCTTCGTTGTTCGATGACTACTTAAATACATTGCGATTGTTGTTTATATCATACTCGAAAACTTGATCTAAATAATTGTTACCATCACCCGCGAAGTCAACGTTTGATTTTGTAGTACTTATATGTGTAGTTTGATCCTCGCTTGTCAGTTTGCAGTCGTAATTTGATGCTCTTCAAAGCATTTGAAATGTTTCCGAACGCGTGACTGGTGGTGGTTTTTCTGTATTATGCGACTGATTAGATACAATGAGATTTGAGTTAATGCCAAACTAGCAAACGTTACTTCAAGAAACGTTGCCACCATACGCACTTTCAAGGATCGCTTAAAACATGCACTCTTACAATAATATTAATCCACATTAGCTTTGAAATAGAGATATAAAGTGATACTTGTAACGTGATTATAAGGAATGAACTTAATTATCATTTGTGTAGAATGATCAATTCGTTCCATTTTAATTGATATTTCTCTATTATGCAATACGATGTTTTTGGTTTATTTTACTACTTTTCAGTGATTTTTTTGGTTTTGTATGGCCTAATGCCATATATTGAAGCACAATATTATTGAATTTATAGTGTTTTGTTCCCATTGTGTCAATTTGAATTTTACTTATAATAGATTTTATCATCATCACATACGTCATCACACGTTAATTTTGCACAACCGGAAATCAAGTATTGATTGCACAAAATGGAATACGCACGTGATTCGCACTAAACGTTCCCATAATTTACTCACGCATAAATTGGTGTGTCAAATCTTAGAAATGTATGTATGTTAATATAAATGTATGGAATTAAATTATGTGGAATTCTTGATTGTGTTTTTAATTTTTTAGTAATACCTGATGATGTTAAAACATATTGCGACAGACTATTCGTGTGACTTAATTTAATTAATTTTACACTTTGCAATAAAAATACTAAGTATTTCGCAAACGATTAAATTAGCTATAATAAGTGAACACGTTTTAATGTAAAAAAATATTTTTATAATTGCTTTTCAATAACATGTTCTTTTAGTTAAAAAAATCTACAATTATTTAAACCAGTTTAACTGAAAGCAACAACATTAAATATCTAATTTTATCAAGCGATCTGCTAATAAATAATATATTACATTTTGTTAATTGTTTCCTAGTAAAACACAACCTTTTTGTGATAAGATAAGCAAGATTGCAATTCTTAACTCCCCCTTTTTTGTATGGTTAAAACTTTCTGCTATTCTTTATGCGTACATGAAGTTTAGCTTTCATATTATTTATTAAATTTTATGAAAATCTGTGCTTTCTTTTGCCTCGAGTCCCCTTTTATTAGGTGTTCCAAACTTGATTGTCGGTTGTGCAATTTTAATCGAGCCAGTTAAAGAACTACGTCTACACTTATCGGTGAAATCAGTTCGACTGATACGATATCAGCTGAGTTGAAATAATTTTTCTGGCTTACTACAACCAGAAGTTCACTTTTATGCAATCAGTAGCACAACATACTTCATCTGTAGCCCTTGACACAGTCTAACGCATTTCGCGACGCGGTTGTTTTCATCAGAGCATATGTAGTCGTACATTTATTTTTATTAGACTTTGGTAGCAATTGCTTGTTTTCTTCGTGTTCACGCACATTCCCTATTTTAACTTTCACCACACCTATTAAAAATCTATCTATAAAACAATGCTTGTTTGATCATTAATTGGTTATTTTCAAACAGACAAATTTGAAGACAGATAACTAGCACCAATTTGATTCTACTTTGCATGTATTAAAATAGAAAATACACCGTCAGACGCATGGTGAGCATCAAAGCTAGATGGAAAACTAGCTGACGAGGATACTACTGCAAATTAGAAAGAAGTATTTATGAATCAAAATACTTCACTTACCCCCACATGATCTGGCATACTTTGTACACGATTAAAATTTGAGCTACTTAATTTCTTTGCAGTCATGCATAAAACGTGCTGTCAGCTCATGTTAAATCTAAATATATTATTTAAGTAAGCACTGCCTGAATTGGCAGAATGTGATAACAATGAATTAGATCAAATTACTGATTGTAGCCAAACAACTGCCCAATTTTGTATAATCAGTAGCTTGACAAAGCTAAACTAGCGTCAGTCGAGATGGGAAATAAAAAAATTGCAGCTTTTACACATCCCGTACATTTCAGACCATAAGATGCACCTGGATACAAGGCACACGCTCTGTGAACGAGTTTCTTTTAACACATAAGGTGCACAGGATAGTAAGGCGCATTTTGGTGTGCATAGATTGCGGTTAAAAACCAGACTGATAATGCAGTTAGACAGGTAATATAGGTGCATACAGTAATCAGAGAAATCATAAATTTCGATTGGTAGATAGGAGCGATAAATAGAAATTCCGGAGTTCTTCAACCAAAATGCTATTGAAGTTTCAGAACGAAATAATTTAGAAAAGAACGGATTAGTTCCATGTCGTGTTTCACTTATTTTCAATGTTTCATTTAGTATTTGCCTTACTCCCTGTGTTATTTAAAAATAAGTTACACATGATTATAAACCTCACTGCTGATTTTTAAGTGAAATCAACTTTTCAAGTGGCATTATTGTTCGGGATTTACGAAAAAAGCCCCACCTAAATTATACTTTATCGGAACGACGTTATTTACACTCGTCACACTTATATGTAACAATATCAACCTTAGCTATAAATCTCCAACGCGCAAACTTTGAAGCAAACCATTACTCTAGGGTACACTGCATAATGCAACATATTAGCTATAACTCATTCGAATGCAGGATAAATCTCTTGAGATAACGTTTGAAGGATTAATTTGAATAATTGTCCCTTTCATAACGCTGCACTAGCAAAGATGCATTAGCAGTGTCCTAATACGTTTGGTCTTATGGAATTTAAATGAACAGTCTTTGCATCACAGACAGGGATGAAGAAATAATGCAGAGAGGATGTATCACATAACAGCAATTATCGCTTTTTATTTAGCGCAGAACAATGCAACTCATTAATTAGTATGTAAATACAATGTGACTTTGACAAAGAACGATCATCAAATTAAGCAATAAATAGATTGTTTGTTGTTTGTCTTGCTTAACTCTGTCGATTTGACTTAAAAGATGTGTGAATGCCAGATTTGCAGCTAATAGATTCTAACAAGTTTCAACTTGTCGCAACTTTACTCGCGATATAGCTATTATTTATTTAAAAGCTTTAACTTGTGATTAACAATTTTATGCATAAGGTTCTCGGCGCCGGACCGTGATGGTGTGATTTTTGTAGCAATGCCTTTTTCGTCGAAATATTCTTCTACCACTCACCAAAATCGTGTTTTCATGTCCTCTAGAAGGTATTATTATCAAACCAGCCGCTTGTCTTCTTTTCGAACTATGCACCCCATTACCACTGGTACTGCATTACTTTTCCTGGGATAAAATTTGCTCCCTATTTCAATAAGTAGCACGGATTGAGAAGGGTCCAACTAGCATGATTGATGAAACTTCCATGCAAAGGACAGAGAAAACACGATTTGGGCGACTGTTTAAAAACAATTTCGAGAGAAAAAGAATTGCTGCAACATACCATCGTGTTTCGGCTCCAAATTCTTTAAAAAATGTACTCCGATAATTTTATGTAAAACTACATTTACCTCAATTCAAAGATAGCGACTATTTCACAACTAATTGTTTTAGATTTTCTGTTGTGAAACTTTGTTTTCTGTGACGATAAGAAGCATGGACCTTGAAGAAGACAAGCGTCAATGTTGTTCCAAAGATCAATCAGTTTTGGCGGTCATTATAAAACTATATATATAAAAAAGTAATTACTTCAAGAAATTTTAGGTGTATAACCACAAATTTAGTTGATGAAATCAAATGCTAGTACCTCTCATTCGTACGTTAATAAACTTGCAAAAAGTTTCAATGTGTTTGCGACTTCGCTTAACATTAAGCCGCTTCAAATTTTATCACTGAAATATGAAAATATGGATGGCTTGAGCATTTTGCAACATTTAAGCATTTTTATTGCCTCTAGAATATTATTAATCCCTTACAAATACTGCACATATTTTGCAAATGCCCAATAATATAAACATTTAAATAAATAAACCAGAGTGTCCCAGTGGTTTGAGCAACAGACTCCGAAGTAGACGTAACAGGTTACAAGCACTGTCCGCGATAAATTCTGGACAGTGCATGATTCTTTTCCAATGGAGATGAAACCGTTCTACTGGACAAATTGTCTTTTCTACACCATATAATACTTAATTTATACTGACAGATGTATGTAAGTATCGGGAAAGATTTTTATATCTACATCTCATCCTTGAATTAATTAAAAGACTTTTATTAAAACACAATTATCAACCTCCGTTTGTTGTTAGCAATCTAAACGCAAGCTTTTTCAAGAAACTTCAATAAAAAGATATTAAGATTTGCCTAGGAGCAATGAAGTGAGTGATTAAGTGATATATTGGAAAAAAATTAAATTAGCAATTTTGAGATGAATTTTGAGAATAATCATTAAATTAAATGTTCAAACATGTATTTACCAATATTAATATTAAAATGCTAGATAATTGCACTCATTGCGTGAATTTTATTTTTTGAAAAATATATTCCCAAATATTTTAAATGTTGTATTGTGCAACCATTTTTTTTATAAAATATGATCTGATTTCGTGTGTGGTGTCTGTCCTAATGAAACAAATGCAGATCCCATAAAATCATTACATCTAATACTGGTAGTGCCAGTGTGAATAATAAATAATTAAATTATTATATATTTCATTTTCTTTTATTCGTTGTGTCTCTTTTAATAAAAGAATCTTACTTATGTATACAAAGCACCATTAAAGTAGTTAAAACATTGAAGTAAAAAAAATTCCTAGAATTCATGTGCAGAAACCATCTCCATTCATAGCCTCAAAAAAAAATGAATGAAAAGGAGCGAATCAGAAGTGTTTCGTGAATATATTTAATTTCGGTGAAATGCATCCGGCATGTTAATTTCTCCATTGCTCATAAAGAGACGATTTTGAGATATTAAAAGTATGGACTATTTTCGTACCATTTTGTCATTGATTTGCCTTTTAATTTGAAAATCGTTCATTTCACCAAACTTTGAGAATTCACAGTTTTATTATTCTCGCCAGTCAGACTTTCAGTTACTTAAAGCAAAATAAGGAATTATAAAGAAACTAATAAATTTAGCAGAAAACAAAAACCTAAAACGACAAAATACTTCAGAATTGCTTATTGCAACGAGCCAAAGTTTTAGGAGTTACAGTTTCGCGTATTTTAAAAATGCTACAAATTAGAGGACAGGCGCTTTGATTGGACAATGATGTAATTATCATCCATTAGTGGCTACTGTCTCAACGTAATGGCATTTATAGAAAGGGTGTTCAAACCTGGTATGACCCATTTGGTTTCACGCCAATATGTAGATATCATTCTGATAGTTATCGCTTAATCATTCATCAATCACTGAATAAGTCAAATTAGATTACGGTTCTTTACTTAATGTAGAGCAACATTCAATAGCAGATATTTAAATTCTGCAAAATAGTTGACCGAAATCATAATGTCAATCTTTGCTACACTAATATACCATAAATACTAACATTGGAAATGCGATTTAACGCGAATGGAACCGTATAATCGCAAATAAAAGTTACGACTTCACGATAATTAAAATTACCTAGTTGAGATACAATACATTGTAAAAATTTCAAAGAAAGAAATCAAATTTGTAAAATTATTTTATTAGGTTTTAAATACTATAATAAAAATTTTATTGATAATCAATATTATGCAGGTTAGTATATAAACGAGCAAATGGAATTTAAATTAATTTAATTATATCGAAATTTTACAGCATTTCTACATAAAGTAAAAATTTTACAAATTAAATATATTAAGTAAATATAAATTAAACTTGACACCCAAGCATATTTAGTAATAGGAAATATTGAGCAAAATCTATTATTTTCTAAATACAAAATTGGTGATTAAAAGATAGTTACTTGTAGAAAAAGTATCGCACAAATGACTGCTTGGCTAAGCCAACGTATAGTAGTCACTAAAAATAGCGGGCCGACTGTTTAATTCATAATTCAATAAGTCGTGGTTATGTGTCGTCATGTTTTTATTTTCCAAATTTAAATTATAAGTATAGAATTGTATACGTGTTTATGGTAATAGATTTACTTTGCCAAAGAGGCCATAATCGTTAAATATTACTTAATTTAATTTTACATTGAAGCCCTGAACCATTCCTATATATCTCTTTGTTCTTTCATTCTATTTATTTTGATCTCCCAGGTGGCCATTCAATTAGAAAATTTTTGGTTGAACCCGTGTTGATGCATTGAGCCAATGGAAATATATTTCCTTTACTGTAGGCCACCCACACTCTAAGTGTATTAAATTGGTTATTTATATTTTTATATATTAGCCAGGATGGCTCAGAGTTAGTTGGGTAGAAACTTTTCATTCATGTTTCTTATAGAGGACTTTTAGCTTACAAGCCAATTTAAATTTATGAGCTTCGAAATAAACGCGTAATTTTTTGAGAATTTTCATCGCAACGAATAATACGATTAGGCTATTTAAACGAACATTAATTAATCTTTTTGTCTCTAAATCGCATTATCGAAGCCAAATATAAGTAAATGAACATTGGTTGCACGAGTGTTGGTAAAAATTATTTCAAATCAAGGAAGCGATCTCGATATAAACTCCTGTCCCATTACATACATACCTTTGTCAGTATAAAGTAAGCATTGTACTATGTAGAAAAAGCAAATTATTTAGTAGACCAGTTTAGACCTTATTGGGATCTCATCACGTACAGTCCAAAATTTGTCACGCACAGGGCTCGGAATTTGTTGCTACAATATTCAATTTTAATTAGCACGAACTAATGCTTCTTTGTTAGCCTTGCCCTAAATGAAGCCTACATGGCATACCCTTATCAATAAGGTTCGAACTTGCTATCCCCAAACAGTTATAGGACGGACTCCACGCTATATGAGGACGCATGCATCGAAAATTCATCTACTAACGCTTTATCTTATTGAACCTTTCATACAGCCTGTAAAATTCTGGGTGATAGAGAGAGAGAGAGGAGAGAGAGAGAGAGAGATATGGTATGTATTAGGTGTTTGGACCATTAATAATGACTATTAGGATTAGGTGAAAATAGACAATGAAAACTGAAAATTTATGCAACAAATTTGTTTCAAAGCTTACTGGCGACCTACCACAAGTGGTTGTACTATTAGACTACATCACATGGCAAATATAGGGAAGGATACACTGGTTCACTATAACGTCATACAGGATACCGCATGAGATAATACTTTTCGTTCATGCTGTCTTTGGTTTATCCTTCTGGACAAAACTGAGCAAATTTTTACTTGGTTCGCAACACCTAATACAACATTGCATATATAGATGTTCTCCGCAACAAACAATATTTAACTGGTATATTGATATATAGACACGTAGATAGCAGATATATTTAGATATTTAGATATAGGTAGATAGATAGATAAAAATCTCGATAGGTATGAACATATAGGTAGATAGACAGAGTGTTTCATGAACTGAAACTCTTGATCACTGACTGTAGGAATGTGTGGTTTTTGAGAATGATAGAGCTGAAAGCTAGTTCAACTTACATTTATGAACAATACTGTGTGATCGACACGAAATAATAAGTCGAGCATGTTGACATGCCTTTCAAAATGAACAACGAAAAGGCAAGCAAAACACATTATTTGCTGGAATTTTATATAAAAAACTTCGATGCGTACCTTTTTAATGCAAGCAAAGAACAATACAGTGTTGCCAATTTACTCATTTATTGCTAGATTTATAATAGATAACCAAGATGTAAACACATGTTAAATATTTGAATAATAAATTCTTAATTAAATGTTAGTTTCTAGTTAGAGTAGTAATTAATTGTAAGTACAATTATTTAATATTATATATATATATATGGTATATATTTATTACTACGCATTCGTACCATAATTCTATGGTCGAATGCTCCAAAGAATATAATTTGTATAACATGAACTGTGGATATGATTATAAACCTCTTAATTCTTTTTGGTTGATTTTTCACGATGAACCAATATTTTGTCAGACTAGATATTAGAAAATATGAAGTAAAATTATGTTTGAATATCGATGATATTGTCATGGTAAACTGCAAACTAAAAGCTGAAATTTTTCGTTTTCCTTTATTATTTTTAAAGAGATTACTTTGCATATATTAAAAAATCGTAGAAATGGCTTTTTGACACCTAGATAAATTCATTTAACTCGTTGTAGTGAACTGCAACTTTAAAAAATCTAATAATTTTTTTTTCCATTGATTAATATTTGCTTAAAAATAATATTGATACCGTCAAGGATAAATTTATCAGTGATGTAATGACAGTAAAGCGCGTCCTGACCGCCCAAATTTTTTTAGTTATAATAATATAATATTTCCAATTTTATAGCGATATGAAACGGCATAAAAAATTATAATTGATGCGAGCAAATTCTCAGCTGTTCCCTTGAGTCGAGAAACTAACTTGGCTAAACTCCAATTTTATTATACCAATTTTAAATTAAGTAGGATAATTGCAAAATGTCAAACATTATCTTTTTTTAAAACGAAGGATCTTACCTAGTATACACGTGACGGTTTTACAGGCTTGAATAGTACAATAGTGGCCTAACCGGTATCTATTCTGCTATAGTAATCAAATTAGTCGATGCGCCATCAGTCAATGATGTTGGGGTCATTGTATGAAGGACCATTACGCAGAGAATAAATCAGGAATGCGCTCGACACCAAACAAGTTAAACATAGTCAGTTGTTCGGGACATGTAACGATAATTACAGTCGACTTTGTTGCATGAATAAATAGAATTTCGCCAATTTTGCGCCTATATATATGCGTGTGTGTGAGTTTGTGTTATTGTATGCATTGGTTGCTGAAATTATATATAAAACATGTGCCTCTGATGAGGATTGCAAAATAGAAACCAAAGATGAAGAAAAGTCATTTTGAATGCCGTTCTAACGGATTTTCGAACAAATAATTTCTATCGCTCCATGAAACAGTGTGGGTTAAATTAAGGTATAGTTTTCAAGAGCAGCACATTGTGGCTAATTATTGAAATTTTTATTCGTTTTTTTGAATTAAAGTGTTCGCGCGAAATTTAGACTTTTCGGAAATTTTCTGAAAGCAAACCCGGAAAAATCACTGTTTGAAAAGCAATTTCCATTTAATTAGTTTATGGTTGAATTTTAAATGCTAAAATAAACCAAAGGTGGCCTATATAGATAAGACATATATATATATATATATATATATATATATATATATATATATATATATATATATAGACATATATTATATATATAAAGGAAGTAAATTTTTCTGATGTATACTTTAATTCGTGCCAATTTTAATAGTGATACTAGCTTGCTGAATGAATATGTTTCATTTTCATTATTTAAATCAAAGATACAAGCATGTAATATACACCAATGACATTATGCACACATTTGTCAGTATTAATTGAGCATTTTAATATATAGAATAGGCAATTAGTCATTGCAACAATACCCTGAAACGAAAATTTTGGATCTATCGATAATTTACTTTGAGTTACATAAGACAAACAGGTTAGGTAAAGCGAATATAGTTTTATTATTTCTAAGTTAGTAGGTGAGAAATTAACCCACAACCCATTTTCATCAGCGCAAATAAACTACACATCATCATGCTTCCAATGTGAGATCAGAGAACATTTCAAAACTACCTCCAAATGAGTTTCTTATACTGAAGATAATAACGGCCTCTAAAAGAGAAAAAGATCGTCGAGGAAGAAGTGCATATCTTCACGGCAATGACTCAGTCTCACAGATATATTTTGTGTCTAGTCTCTAAAATAATATAGCGTAGATTATTCAAAACAAGCCTAGATAATTTAATCACATGGTCCTGGTTGTCCGCAAAATTGTGTTCGCATCCAGTGCCTTCATTTTTACACGGGATATCTAGGCTTCTTGTAGCGAAGGCTTTTTTCGACGGCCAGCTAATTCCACTCCCAATTTGATAACTATTAAGTCTGATATAAAAAATGAAGACATTGAACGCAAGCATCTTGTTGCGCACAGAAAGCGGACGATAATTAATCTATTCCATTTCTCGAAACTCGTTTCATTTCGGGTTCACTTTACACACACACACACACACACACACACAAATATATATATATATATATATATATATATATATATATATGCATACAGAAATGAATAATTTCAGTCTCGCGGTATACAATGTCCATACAAATCAGTAAATGATTCTCCACCAAATGGCCTTTGTTAAGGTACATTTTATAAATACATTTTCATGAAAACTTTTATTCCTACATGATCAGAACCACATTTAAAGTGTGCCAGACAAATTTATTTTTGCTCCTAATACTAAATGAACAAGAGCTCTCAATTTGTCAATTATGTATTTTTAATACAGCAGCTTTTTTCGTTCGTTTTCGCTCTATACATTTTACTTTTTAAATAATTTGATTTTATGTGGTTGTTTATCCATTAAAACGCCATTTTGTAGAACGTTTTAAATTCAAGGGTAATATTTTAATACATATTTGAATTTCAGGCTGACTGCGGTTCTTTCATTAAATGGAACACTTGTGAAATTAGACTGTAAATTGTTTTGTCTTCCGAAGTGCAAGTGCCCCCACATTCATCTGTGAATCTGAATTATGATAGCACAGCCAGAAAATCGAACTATTGCCCAATGATATTGAGGATGCAAAATTTCTAAAAAAATATAATTCTTAGGAATATGATTTGATCAGTTGATATTCAATTCAATGTTTAATCTAACATACCTATAGTTAGATCCCAACACTGTCAAAATGATAGCAAATTTGCACACTTCAATATTTGCATATAAACCATACTCTCTAACACTCAAAATGAAGTTGTTTTATATTTTCTGCTATCAGGTAACCAAACGAAGCTTTGTTTTCTTGACCAAATATGCAACAGATTTAGAGCGTAATTCCGAGTCTCCTTCTAGCAAGAAACACTTTTCTACATCAAATCCCACAATTATTTTATTCTGTATACGACAAATCCTTCTGAGGATATGTTGAAACAAAATTACATGATCTGTGTTTTCACTAGCACAGGCTGAATTCCTATTTATTAGTTTCTTATCAATATTGAACAAGTTGTCATATCCTCCATGTCTAATGTATATATGTTTTTTTTTTCGATAGTCAGTTTGCCGTCGTACTCTGATGATGATCATGGAAGGTCGAAACGCGTCAGTGCGTTGCAGCTGGCGGTAGTTTTGTTATGTTGTTCGATGACTGGTTAAATACAATGGGATTGGTGTTTACTTCAAGCACGCAAACTTGATTTAAAGAATTGTTACCACCACCCGCGCAATCAATTATTGTTTAAATTGTATTGTCTATATATGTATATGTGGCGAAAGCTGCAAACAGTTAATGTTCGTGACTGCATAGAAATTGTGCAGCCGACATTTCCAGTCAAGTTCAATGTATGCAAGACTGCTAGAGGTGAGAGCCGCATATCTAAATTTGATTTCCATATATATTCAATGCGGTTTGATCCTCGATAGTCAGTTTGCCGTCGTACTCTGATGATGATCATGGAAGGTCGAAACGCGTCAGTGCGTTGCAGCTGGCGGTAGTTTTGTTATGTTGTTCGTATGACTGGTTAAATACAATGGGATTGGTGTTTACTTCAAGCACGCAAACTTGATTTAAAGAATTGTTACCACCACCCGCGCAATCAATTATTGTTTAAATTGTATTGTCCTATATATGTATATGTGGCGAAAGCTGCAAACAGTTAATGTTCGTGACTGCATAGAAATTGTGCAGCCGACATTTCCAGTCAAGTTCAATGTATGCAAGACTGCTAGAGGTGAGAGCCGCATATCTAAATTTGATTTCCATATATATTCAATGCGGTTTGATCCTCGATAGTCAGTTTGCCGTCGTACTCTGATGATGATCATGGAAGGTCGAAACGCGTCAGTGCGTTGCAGCTGGCGGTAGTTTTGTTATGTTGTTCGTATGACTGGTTAAATACAATGGGATTGGTGTTTACTTCAAGCACGCAAACTTGATTTAAAGAATTGTTACCACCACCCGCGCAATCAATTATTGTTTAAATTGTATTGCCTATATATGTATATGTGGCGAAAGCTGCAAACAGTTAATGTTCGTGACTGCATAGAAATTGTGCAGCCGACATTTCCAGTCAAGTTCAATGTATGCAAGACTGCTAGAGGTGAGAGCCGCATATCTAAATTTGATTTCCATATATATTCAATGCGGTTTGATCCTCGATAGTCAGTTTGCCGTCGTACTCTGATGATGATCATGGAAGGTCGAAACGCGTCAGTGCGTTGCAGCTGGCGGTAGTTTTGTTATGTTGTTCGATGACTGGTTAAATACAATGGGATTGGTGTTTACTTCAAGCACGCAAACTTGATTTAAAGAATTGTTACCACCACCCGCGCAATCAATTATTGTTTAAATTGTATATATGCTTGTTTGTTAGGTATAGATAAGCAACAGTAGGATTAACATCATTTGAATAAAAACCGGTGAATTGTTTGCAGGAGTGTGCTCATTTTCTTGCCGCAGAATCTACGTTTCCCATTTCCTGGTTTTTGTTGTATAATGTATGTGTTTAATTCTATATCATCCACATTTCTTTACAGTCAATGACAATCTAATGTAGCAGATTTTACGGTCGAGTTCATAGCTTGATAAAATAAAACGCCCTTTTTATCTCCCAATTATATATCGTCATTGAAATAAATTTATATTTCAAAGCATGATTTACTCCTTAATTTTAATAACAAATGCATGTATATTAGTTCTCTGCAATTTTATCCGTGTATAAATCTTAACTTATTTGATTATCATTATTTATTCCAATATATGCTCTATACAAGCAAATGGAAGAACAATTGCATCAAATTTATGTTTGGGAAAATAAAAGAAACATATTAAATCGCACTAATATTTCTTCTAAAAATTATCCTTGTCTATACATGATATTTAATTTGTAATCTGAATTGAGAATTAATTAATGTATGGAAGTATATATATATATATATATATATATATATATATATATATATATATATATATATATATATATATATGTAAGCACGCATGTACACCACAGTTGAAAAAGGCCATTTTTTGCAAAAGCTCAACTAGAATATAATATCGATTCCTTTGTACTCTTTTTTTGGAAAACAAGAGGGATAGAGTCGGATTGAAGGCAAATTACACCATAGAAATCAAGAAAAGGTAAACCTAAATGTATAGAAACACAAAATAGCGCTTATACATGCATACGCATAGAAATATCAGTATACGGTGAAATAATGTATGAATTTCTCTTGTTTATTTAGCTGATGATTAAGAATATTGCGTTTAATACGCTTTACTGAGGGTTTTCGCGCTTTCTAATTTAACGGAATTTGACAGTCCACATTGTTAAATTATGAAGCTTTTCAGTTGCTTTTTACTGTGTTTTACATATTGATTTATAACAAATGTATACTTTCCTACATGATATATATCTCAATTAAAATTAATCACACGTAAAACTGGCTGAATTGAATCTTATAAATGAATTTTTGCTTCATTGGATGCCATTGCTACGTTGAAAGATCAATCATATCATTTCATATAAATGCAGATATGGCGAGGTTTGTTGACGAACAAGATTGTATGTGTCGTACATTCATATTGATTGGTGTCCTCGAAAATTTCACAAACTATGCCAATTATCTTCGATACATTAAACTAATAACATGTTAAGACGATTAACGAAGAATGTTGAAGCAACTTATAACATGTTACATGGCAATGTAGACAATGATATCTTAGCGTTGGAAACGAGTATCGGTTTATTTAAGAGTGCTGTTAATCGCCTGATTCCGAATGTTGTCGACAGAGAAAATAAGGAGCTACAAAATTATTTATTTGATAATTATCTAGCCTCCAACGCATTTCCGTAGTTTAACTCTATCAAACAACAGTACTATATCTTGGACTAAATTATTTTTATATTGCCAAACGATAAGAACCAGATGACAAATATATGAGCAAAATCCGCACACTAGATTTTTTTATCGGCAATTTTAAAAAGTAGACAATATTTTTCGACATTTTAAGCTTATCTACGTGTTACTTTTAAACATTTTTAATTGAGACATAAACACTTTATTTGTATTAAGAGGGAGCACATAGAAAGAATCAAAGTATTGTGACGCAGAAATGAAATCAGATTAATAAACCCAAACAACAGATGAGGTATCGATCTTACGAATACCGATGACTATAATACTCAATTGAACAAAATTCTTGATGATGAACAGAAATTCAAACCATGCCAATTAAGTAAAATCTGATCAGATACTACCGAGGTAGAAATATGGCTTGTTAACAAAAACCAGAGATGTGAATTCTAGTGAAGTCTATAACGAAATACATCGCCTAAAACAAACTAAACTAGTGAGCACACACACAGAGAGAATATATTGTGTGCCAAAATTAGAGAAAGTTGTTGGAACGAGCACTTTTTCACCATTAAATTCCATTATATCAGTGATCAAAACTCCAACCCAACAATCGCGAAGAATAACTAAAACAATACTAAAACTCGTACAGATTTAAGTGTTAAATAACTGTTTCTTCAAAAAATCGAATTTTGTGAATAAAGTAAAATTATAAAATGTCACGAATAAAACATTGCTTATATTCTATGAAGGAAAAAAATATTTACATTCATCCCGATTCATAAAACCATTTGCCTCCTTTGTAAGTTCATCGATAGTAACCAATCATCATTCCCAATGAACACAGCTCGTTTTATGATTCTCTGCAATATGCGCATTGAGGTTTTTCTATTCATCTTTAATAGTCAATGTTTCGTGCAAATCGAAAGAGTTTTGAAAGTCCGTCCATTAGGAAATCTAGTGGACGATGTCCACAGGTTCAAGAACCACTTACTCACATATACTACCATACGTATTCGAGGTATGTTGATTTCACCTACAAAAGCATAAATGAAAATTTGGAAAAAATGGTATTAAATCCAGTTCACTTGCGAGCGCAAAACCCCTCAGTCTAGCACACTGTCATACCTTGATATATTATTATTCAAGCATGAAGATGCCAGTCCAAAACGAGAACCATATCAAAGCAGACATGGTTTGGACAGTACATCCATTACCACAACGTTTTCCTGAATTCTCGATTAAAAACTTCCATTTGCAATTTATCCTACAGAATAAAGATAAACAGTTTTTAAGTATTCTTATGCCATGAACCTGCGATACTTAAAACAACTTTATCATAAATCGGTTAACAAGAAAATTTTGTTGAAGCTAACATAGAAGATAAACAAGGACAAAATAGCAATGAAGCATTAACCTAGCAAAAGTAAATATATGTACGTATACCTTTTAAAAGGAACGCAACATACTGCATACTTACATTAAGAATTTTAAAAAATCAGCAATTTCTTGAATGCGTAATACAAAACTGAGGTTTTTTATATTCAAAAGCATCTCTTCATCTTATATGGAAAATATGAGTTTTATCAAGCCGAACAGTTCAAAATTATTTATTTATTCAAATGCCATTATTCCTGAGTGCGTTATGTAGATCGTTCCAGTCCATTATTAAAAAGGCGATTTCAAGATACAGTTACATTAAACACAGCTGGAACAGGGGAGAAAGTTTCCACATTAGTTGAATGCATTTTGTATTAAAATCACACTCCAAATCAAGCGGATTTCCAAGTAGGCTTCAATGCAAAAATGAAAATGAATTGTGCACTGCTGAGGCTAATGTATAAAATATTCTTAATCTCCAGCTAAATAACAAATAGAAGTAAGTACATAATTTCACTTTAAACTGATATTTATTTGTGCGTGTATATATTCATGCAGAACATGTGTTCTCCGCTTCCGGTTTCTTTTTGTTTAATTCCGCTAGTTTTTCGAAATCTGACTTTATACAGTTACAGATTTTAAAGTCAAGTTGAGCTGTGACGAAAATATGGCCCTTTTTTAATTATGTTGTACAAACCCGCTTTATAATAAATTTGTTAATTTGATTCGTTATTTTCTTATAGTTATAATAACTAGGCGAAACATTTCAGTACATCTTCAGATGTAAAAGTTGTTGATATGAAAAATTTTGCACGAGCTTTTTGTCTTTTTAAAACAGGAAACGTATACGTCCACTAGATTAGCAAAAGAATATGTCTCTAATTTAAAATTTTAAATTCTTCTCAACTGGATTTAATTTACTAAAATGCTACCAAAAATATTTAAATCATTGCGCTCTGATTATTTTTGAACACAAAGCCCTCTAATTATAGCAGATGTATCAATCTATAAGTAATCGACGTAAGATGATAATTAATCCAAAATATTTTTAAATAAAATGCTAAATTTTAACTAATATGCAATTGTACATCATCAAAATGATGGGCTTGTGTAGAGGAAATAAAATATGTATAAAGTCTAAAATCAAAATTGCGAATAAAAGCACAAATCTAATCATTTTAATCATTTTAAATTTTATGATACTTAAGCTCAAATTTAATTTAAATTTATAAGGATTAGAAAACAGAGTAAAACATTATGAATTAAATTGCACGACGTAAATTGAATCCAAAGAAATTATAATGGCTTTATCATAACAATCAAAAGTTCACCTGCGCAACAGATGGAAAACATTAAATTTATTTTCATTTGTATAATGATAGAAATGATATTCTTTTTATTAAAAAAATTCACGAGCAAGACATTGAGCAAATTTTCTTTAAAAAAATAATATCGTGGCAATAATAAGACTGGTGTTTGTATGAAATTCGAAACACTTATTTAAATAACTTTTGTCACCGGCCGCTTAGACAATGTTCGCTTTATAATAAGGTACTAACAGAATTTGGTATGTGCTCTTTATAACAAAATCACAAATATATGGACAAAACAAAGATATGGAAATAAAAACGAAACACATGTTTAAATGCAAAGTATAAAACACTACTGATGAGAAATTTTATAAAATGAAAACTACGCATTTTTGTATGTTTGTATGTTATATAGTAAATATTAAATGAACGAAGCTTTGCCGAACTACTATTATTGTTAAACATAACACAAATTAATTAATATTTCCTAACGAACAAAATTATTTTCCATATTTATTATAGAAGCCAATGTGATGCGGTTTGAGGAATATCAGTAGAAGAATTCGAGAAGGTATTTAAGAGTTTGAGATAAGGATGAAACAGGTTAGCTGGCTGTATTTCTCTTGCTACCAAAAAAAATTTCATAGTTGCTGGTGAAAAATGTATATAGAATTGGATAGGTGCTTATATCATGCTCAAAAATATTATTTAAATTATTTGCTTAACTCTATTCTTTGACAATCACTGGCGCATTTTAACCTACCACGGTCGTAAAGGATCGTATGGCAAACAGACTAAAACTGAATAATCCGCAATATATCCATCGTATTTATAACATATGAATGTCGTTTAATCTTGAGTGAATTCATAATTATATCGGCTGCACAACATTTATGCTGTCACGATTTTATATAAAATTTCATCTTACTACTACTGCATAAGTTTTTGGAACAAATCAATCCTTTTTGCGCGAGTAATGGAAACTATCTATAAATTCAATTGTGATTACAGACAAAATCCAGTAGGATTCATTATACATTATACTATTGGATTTCAGAGCCAAATTTTGAATTTTCATACACTTTCTATGAAATGGACAATGTGACTCTAATGACAGTTTCTTTTCGTACTCTTATGGAAAAGTTGGATGTTTTAAAATTATTATTACTTTTGTTTGATCTAAGGTATACTAGTTATGTACTGTTTGTTGCTGAAATCTAATATATATGCATTTGTGTTGCGCACCGAGTTGCAAATTAGTCAAAGAAGACCAGAAGAACAAAACAAAGTCAGTATAAACTGAAGGTATAATCTCGTGTGCACATACGTTTCGTACCGGTTGGCGACTAATCAATAGGAGCCGGTAAAACGCTCCTTACACACTAGATATTTGGTCACAGAAATGTCAGAAAATTGGTCGGTACAGTCTTCTATACGAATATGTATACAAGCTGAAGTAGAGTTGACTTCATATAAAGTCTTCTACAAAGCGCTTTGAAACAAAACACACCATTTATGATTTATACCGAACCTTTAAATTGAACCAACGCTATGGTTACCGATCCGGCATCTGATAACAACTCTATTGTTGCTGAGTCGCGACATGCTACCAACACTATGGTTTCCGAGTCAGTACATGATACTTACACACTTGTTACTCCAGTAAATCCATACACATTGGCTTTAATCAAATGTATAAATAAAATGTTATTGGGATTTATCTGAATTGCTTAAATTGGAATTAGCTGATTGCATCAGCAATGAATGCTTAATTATGTACCTACGAAGGATATTTTGTCCACGAATAATAAAACTACGTAGAACTTTAGATATTGCCTAATGAAAATATGTAAGGATTGGTAATTGTTTGAGTTGCTATTTGATTTAGCAAATAATTTTTTTCAATATCCCAATCACTTTTGGTTTTATTTAGGCAGAGCACATCATATGGTATGCCAATCGTCACACTAAAAGGAAGAATTTAGAAGTACCAATAGAAAAAGAGGATTCATATGAAAAATTCAACGAAGTTCATTTCAGTCAAATTTACAGAACTATTGAATATCCAAAACTCCATTTAACTGGATTTAGAATGCATTCTGAATTGACCAAAGAATATGTTCTTATAGAAAGAGAACGACACAACAAATTCACATTAAAAACAATTATTCTGCTTTTGAAAATTTGCATGTAATTATTTTACTTAAAAATAATTCAAATGGACAAGTCGAATTTTGTATTTTTGATAAATGTACTTCTTTGCTAGAAGAAGATATTTTGGTATAGTAATACATTACTATTTGTCCAAGGTCAACAGTGAGCTTAAATATTTAAATAAAACCAACGGACGATATTTCATTTAAAATTCTACAACAGATAATATCTAATGTCATTAGATTTTTCGCTTCCATCTCATATTTGTTATGGTATTTAAATCTGATTTAGGGAACTGCTATTTTGTTAATCGAACATTTTACATGTTCTTATAAAACTTAACCATAAATTAAACTTGTCCTTGAAATTGATGTGCATTTATTTGACCAAGTTCACTTAAAAAGCTTGTAACAGATTGACAGGATTCATGTATAATTTAATGCCAGTCATTTTGTCTATCAATCATTTGAGTTTAAAATTCTCCGTATACTGTTGCTTAAATTTCTTGTCACCGCGTGCCTGTAAAATTTAATCAAAATGGCTAATATTTTTCCACAATAGCTTGTAATCAAATAAATATATGTATATTGGTGCATTACTTTAAATACAAAATATGGTATTCATACAAGTTTTCGCCGAAACACACACGCAAATCTGACTAATTTATATGAAGTTCACATTTTTTCAATTTATAATTGTGACTCTATTTCTGCAATTTAATGAGCAAAGGTAAACTTGGCATAAATCAGTCAAATATCAATATATTCTCTGTGTATTTTAATATATCGGTCAATCAACTTGTAGTCTGCCTCACATTTTTGGTTGGCTGATATAAAATGAAATATTATTTATAATCCTCAAGGTAATCATTCATTATACCGCAAAAACCCAGATATTCATTTAATATTTAAACTGACAATATTTAATTTTTTTAAACTGTGTGGCTTCGACTGAATTTTGGAATAAATTTACGCTTTAAAAAACGAAGTACATCTCAATTTAACTTACTTACATAAATTTATTTATCCTTTTAATGTTAGATAATGGGTGATTATCGAGAAGATTAGCTTCATGTTGTTCATTAGTATAAGTATGACTTGCAACTTCTGGATCAATTTGCGAAGTTTAAAAATGGGATATTTAAAAATATAATATAAAAATATGTTTTTGAGGCTGTAAAATTGTCCTTGTCCTGAAACTTTGACTAATGCGTTCTCCCCTGCCTTTGTTTGATTAAGCATATGTGGATATAGCATTGCTTCAAATTATATAAGGTGCGGTTTATCTGGAAAATTTCCTTTAATTATTCTTCACAAGAAGCGTGGTCCCAAAGCAGGTAGAATAAATAGTCTAGTCACCTATCTACGCTTTGTTCATAAAGACCGTTATATTCAAGCTCCACTACTGCATGTGTACACATTCGTTTAGGTGATTTTACCGCCCATTTGTACCTCATTATATAATGAATATACAGAGTGTAGTACCAGCTCTTATTGATGAGTCGGTGGTAGCAAAAAATGTACGTGTACATGAGATTGTACCTTTCATTCACTCTGCCTTTGGTTTATCCGACTAGTCCCATTTGAAGTAATGTTTTACTGAGTGCGCAACACATAATACACAATTGCATAAATATTAGTTTTCTTCATCAAAAAGTATCTATCTGTTATATATTTAGTATAATAATGTCATGTGTACTGAGTAAAATGATATCTGATATCGATCAAAGCCAGAGTTTATGGATTTGATGGAGCAAGAGGTGTTCTGAAGTAGATGTAATTCTCAATTATGAAGGTGTTTAGACCATCCTGAGATCTACATTTTGGTACAATGAACCGACTCGACAGCCATAGTGCTGATAATATGATCGGACAACGGAAGCATCGGGTTAGTACATAATTAGATCCCAATAAGGACGTCACCGTACTACTGGAGGAATTGCCTTTTCTACACTGTACAACACGTAGTTTATACGGACATATGTTAATAATTAATGGATCAGGTACTTATATCAAGAACGCAAACTTGGTTACAGTAAATTTTATCAGCGCAAGCGAAGCCAATGTTTGCTTAATTATATTTATGTTCATTTCAATACCACTTCTCCATCTAGTGTGGCGTCTGATCAGTTATGACAGATTGGAGATGGTTAGTTGGAACTTTGGGTCTGAATAGATGCCATATGAGCTCCACCTAAAGAAAAAATCTAACCGAGTTACATTAGTATGTAGTGGGCGACAGGGCGGCTCAGTAATTAGAGCCACAGTTTCTGAAACAGTCGTCTCCAGGTTCGAACCCTGTCCGTAACAAATTCTGTAGTACTTAATGAGTTCCCAATAAGGACGAAAGTGATCTAATGGATAAATTGCCTTTACCACACTATAAAATACTTATTTTGTACTGTCAAATATATGTACATTAAGGGTCAGGTGTTTTTATCAAGATATCAACATTGAATAAATGTAATTGTTACAACCGCCCGCGCAATCAATGTCATTTTAATTTCATCCTGTTAGTACACTTTCCAAGCTCGGTATATGTATTAGATGTAGTAAGTTCGCTTTAAAGACTATATTGAATTAGCTTCACCACTGCTTGTATGCGCATTCATATAAGAGGTTGTACAGCCAAATTGTCCCACATTCCTCACCAGACTATATAAAGTGTAAAGGACATAGTACCAGCTCTTACTATTGTATCACCGGTTAGCGCGGAATGTATGTGCACATGAGATTTTTACCTTAGTCCATTCTAACTTTGGCTTATAATTCTGGTCCTATTCGAAATAATGTGATAATGGATAATCCCCAAGTACCATACAATTACATTTATATTAACTTTCCACATCAAACGGATCTTGTACTGTGCTTCAGCTTTTCATATACCATGTAATACAAAATATGTGGCTTGCAAATGGACCAAAATGTGATTTTATTGCTTGTATTTTTAATTATGTTAGGCGCTGAGCTATTCTGTATTTAATATTAATCATCTGTTATATATCTTAGGCACTTAACATGATAAAGAGTATTAGATCATACGCAAGCATAATTATTTTGAATACTTGCTTCACAGGTCTTTACCAAAGTATATATATATTTTCATTTAAATATAAATATTCTATTCAAAGTAAGATAGTGGGTATAATTAATATGATATATGACATTAAATAAAGCAGATTTTAATACTTAAATAAAAGTATAAATAACCCTGAGAATAAGTGCTTAGGAAAATTTCAAACATAATCCAATTAAAATTTTAAATATCATGACATTTTGTTTAAAAATTTAAATTGAAATGTTTACAATTAAACATTTTCATTGTCAAAATATCTCATAGTTTCATTTTTTCATTTACTCGAATGCGTTTGTGACGCAGACACATGAAGAATAAATGAAAAATGATTTTCTTGTATATATATTTATATATTTTTATTCAGCTGGCCTAAACGTGAGCAGTAGCTAGTTACACCAGATTCTGTGTTAAGTAATAAAATATATTAAAGAATTTTTATATTCGAAATACAAGTAGAATTCATATATTTTGATTAGCAAACGGTAATAAAGTGGAAATCCTTTGTATTATTCCTCAGCATAAATGTACAACAAAATATGCAACCAAAGAACAGAAAAACATAATACAGTAAGGTAATATGATCATCCCTGTAAAAGAGCTTTTGTGTATGGCTTCTGAGAAACGATCAATACTATTAACTAAAAGGGATTTGGACAAATAAATCTTTTTCAAAGTAAACTTTTTACATGATTTAGTGCAGAAAGATATGTGATAGAGTCTAAGGAAACAAACATAAACGATAATGCAGGTGGTAAAGCATCAAGACCTATGTTGAATATTGAAGAAGCACGTTTTAAGACACGTTTACCAATCGTTCGAGAAAATTTATGAAAACTCCATAAATGGACTGAATAACATTTTAAATATTAATATATATAACTGCTAGTAAATTTAAAATATTTTTAAGTTTTATATTATTTTATAATTAGTTAGGAACAAGCAGCGCCATCCTCCTATTTTTCTACCAAATGTTTATTTTATTTATATTTTGTTAAATTATTTGGTGTTGCTCCTGGGTTAATAGTGGTTTTGCCTGTGTTCCTGATGCGTACATCTTGTTATCCATTTAAAACTAAATTTTCCTTAATTTTTCAATTTATTATCAAACAATATTCCGTTACTGTAGTAGATATTTTCGATGAATTCTTTATCTAGTCTAATTTTTTCCAGTGATTGTTTCCCTGGATAAAGTTTGTCAATTAATTTTAGTTCGATTTATCTTTATTTGATAGTTTCCTATAACTATAATTATTTTACCTTCTGAATATTTGTATATGAACTCATCTCATTAACATTTTAGTGTTAAATATGGATAAGGTTATAAAATTTCAATTTTCTGTTTTTCGAACGAACTATTGCAATGATATTTATTTGTCTTGAGCATATATGTTTGTTGTTATTTGTAAAAATACTCATTATAGAACTCAGAATATGCAAATAATTCAATGAAAAAAAGTAAAAATAATGACGTTATTGGATAATGTTTTTGAATTACACTAAATAAATTAATGAAGAAGTTTACACAAATACTACCAAAATATGTATTATTCAAAAATTTCAAATAGTAGAAAATAATTGGACACCTCCTTGCATGGGACACGGAAAGCTTTGTTTAAGTGCCAGTTCAGAAACAAATTGCATTTATTTGCACTTTTCTGGACAGCGTCTATTTGCTGTTACATCCAATAATCAGGGTAGTACATTCTCACACATATTCTTTAATCATAATTAAAAATTACAGTTTAATTGGTGTGTTGCAATTTCCGCAGGAAAGTAAATATTTGGTTATAGATTGCCGTGCAACTTCAATCTTAAATTGCCGAAACAAAATTGGTATTGGCTGTAAAAAGCGTCTATTCATTTACTGAGTCAGCCTATGTACGAATATTTCATGAGTAAAATTTTGATGTCACTTAAAGTTGGATACAGATTAAAGTGGATTTTTTTCCGCTTGTTATACGAAGTTACGTAATGGATATAATCCAGCTAATCTAGCTATAAAAAATGCAAACACCTACACTGAACGCAATCTCTATTTGTGCATTATATTCCTTCTTTAATATAATCTTATGGGTAAACATACACCGGCTTCTTTTAAATTGTAAATACACTATTAGTTTTGTAAATATCCATAATATGTTGTAGGCAGCCGCTAATTATTAGTGTTACGACTAATATCATTCTCTGTCTTCCAACGGGTAGGGTAACAAGTGCTGAACTCATTATTACAAAGTAACTTAACTAATCCCTATTCAATTTTAAGATATGGTAGCTGTTTTTATGTACATATTTATTAACCACATCTTTTATACAAAACGGTTAATTATGAGTCTCATTCAATTCGTTTAAAATTTGTTATCGAATATTCATATATCATTAGTTGAAATCATTAAGCAGTTCTTCAGCATGCACATGAATTTGATAAAATCAAAAATATATCGTCAAAATAATGGATATCTTATTTCTGTTCTTTCTATTTCTCAGAGTTCTTCGGCAATTGAAAGTATTAGAATATCTGGACAATGCACCTAAACAAATAAAACCAACTGCGCTTTTTGCATAATAAATTAAAGTAATTCTACCTGGAATTTATGAGATACAAGCAAAAAGGTATACTTCAAATAAGAAGCCAGCGTCAAACGAAAATTTCCAAGGTACTCTATCATTTAATTTTTCTGACTTTTCAAGAAGTTTTAATAGTGATTTCAAGCTGTACCTAGATAAATTATTTTTTACCTCATTTGTTAGGTTGGACATGATTCACGTATTTCTAATTGAAACAGCAGATCTTTTTTGTGTTCGACACGCGTGATTTATTTTTCTTGTAATAATTAAGATAACTGTGGGGAAGCGACCATCCCATTTTTTGCATAGCATCACTGTTAAAGTCAATTCCAAACTAAGAACAAGAGATCAAGCCATTCATCTTCGAAATGTACTCATTATGATCCATGTCTAACACGAACTCGGTCTATAGCCAATTTTCGTAAATCCGCCTAGTGTGCTTCGCTGATAGAGGATTTTGGTTTTAAGTTTTTTATGAAATTTTACGGTTTGGGAATATAAAGCTTATATAGCGTGGCTACCAGAAATATGCCAGAAACTTCCATAATAAACCGAGCGTAGCAAACAAAATTGTCATTAATTTCTCAATTGAAAAACTGTATGCCATAGAAAATCCAACTTTCAATCGTGGCATGAATTTCGCATTTTTGGAAAAAGTCATATGCTGAATAGAGCAGAATTGTAATCACTATTTTAATCAAATTTCCGATTTAAAAAAAAATTTTTGTTAATAGTAAACTATGATTTATAGTAAAAATAGTTAAAATTTGCCATCAATAAATAAATAGACATAGTCAATGAAATATTTCTTGAGAATGGCACACTTGTCTGGTTTTTGAGAATTGACTTAAGATCGTGATCGTGTTATGATGTAAAAAAATATCTGTGAAGCTACATTCATCTTACTTATCCTTCCAGCTACAAAAATGACTGATCTTACATTCCGAACATAAACAAATGATGTCAGGTGGGACAATGATAACAAGATTTGATGCTTTATTGATGCTGTAAATTTCTGGAATTCCTTTAAGATTAGTTGTTCCAATTGCAAATAGGCCAAAAAATGTTTAATTCAAATTGCTGGCTAACCTAATGAAGCCGATAGTGTATAAAAATCTGAGTACAGCTTGAAAGATTTTTAAATATTGTACACAAAAAAGGTATTATCCTATGATTTTGACTCAATATTTCTAATGGATCTTGAAAGAAAATTATTGCGATTATTTGACAGTATATTTGGGAGAATTTCTAAAATATTAAACTGACCGAGCCACCGTTAGAAATACTTCTTTACTTCAATGAACACTGGTTGCGCGAGAGTTGATAACCATTACTTTAAGCAAGGGTGCGATCCTGATATAAACAATTGACCCATTATGTACATGCATTTTTCATTAGAAACCGTGCATCGTATAGACTGGAAAAGGCTATTTATTCGGTATACCGGTTCCGTCACCAGTTCCCTATAAAGACGAAGCCGGTTTACTGGATGAGTTTCATTTCCTACACTATACAATGCTTAGGTTAATTAGATGGTATTTTTTTTAAATGCATGGATTTTCAATGATCATTTATTCAAATAAATGATAATTTACAGATAATTTATATTTTCTTGCTCCAATATAAGCCGTTATGTTTATGTCATTATCGGAGAAAGAGCTATGGAGCATTAGGTAATTTAGACAAGACACACGTTATATTATTGATTCTATTTTTATCTTGAATAATTGTTTGCATACTCGTGAACATTTTAACGAATTCGGTAAACGATTATAAAATATTAGAAATTCATGAGTAAATGCGGCCAGCGCGAAATTGAAAAGTCGTAAGATGTTGTATACCAGGACATCTTATTTATTTAAGTATGTATTTGATGTTGCGAACCTAGTAACACGAAACAAATGTGCATGAGATTATACTTTTCGTTCATGCTGCCTTTGGTTTAACCTTATGGTCACAACTGAACTGATTTGTTACTAGGTTCGAACACCTAATACATACTTGCATATTTCTTGAACGGTTGCGCAGTGCGAGTTTCAAATGCTGCATCTTCGCCACTTGCATGCGCGAGTTGTCGCTTTGTAAAATCAGTTTCGCAATGATCCAATTGATCCTCATTTCTAAGTATGCATCGAATTTGTCTTCTGATTAGTTTGGCTAGGACTGGCCCCTTTCTATTTTAGGCTTCAACATCGTTCATTGTAATCATTGGAAATGAGATAGATCTAATCCTGGTTGACTGGCTACATTTCGGATTGGACTTTCCCGTTCCATCATCAGGTCTCTAATCACACACACACACAGTCAAAATGATCACAATAGAAGATTTAAGCAAGCGGATTTTATTGACGGATTCAGATAAGAAAGACCAGTGAGAACCCACCAATTACAAGAAATACTATTCTTCTAATAGTTTGTCACTTTTGGTAGATATTTTGAAAAAAAATTTATTCAATGTCTATTTTATACAAATTTAACTCATCTTATCAATTTCCTTTGTGATTGCAGTATAATTTAAACATGATATGGCTAATTATATAAATAAAATCTTTAGGTAAATTTAAAAATCAATAAAATTTATAATACCGTTTCCATGTGTGAATATAATAATTTATTTTTTTACTTTCGAGTGTGGCTCTTTTACGCACAACAATATATGAGGTAGACGAAACTTTCCACACAAAGCTCATGCAGCCAAAATACGCATGTTATATAAGTAAGCGCATTTGAAATTACCACTATTTTTTTAAAAATTATACGTCAATGTTGGCCTCGAATATTCTTTATTGATCAAGTTACCAAAGCCGATCAACCAGACGGTCCACTAACAGAATTAACGGTCTTTACGAAATTAAAGGGTGAAGTCATATTTGCAATTGCGCATAAATAATTAAATCTCCTTTCTTCAGATATATTCTCGAAGATATTAAAAAGTATAAATGCAATAAAGAAAATTCAAATTATGAACCACAGAGGACATAGAAATTGCAATTTAATGTAAACAAGCAAAAAGAGCATGTTCGGCATTGCGCATGAACTGAAATTTATGCAGATAAATTATTGGACGTTCCAATTTTTTACCCTCTTTTCCCATTTTGCGTAAATATTTGTTTCAAATTATATATATATATATATATATATATATATTAATTTTTGGATATTTTGAATAAAACTTATAGGAGGCGCACATTGTGTCAGATAAATGTTTCTTTTATTTTTGCACGTGGGAACGTTAATGTGAACTTAATTAAATTTTATGTAAAGAACTGTTTAGTCTTTATTTAACTTGTTTTTTGCACATTTTATAATGAATTTTATTCTTTTTTACGTTAGACTTTTTTGTAAGAATCCCTAAGTTAATCATTTATGTGCTACTCTTCTGTTCAGAACTTATTATAACCTTTTCTATCTTAATTTGTTGGTTATAATTAGGGATTTTGTCTGCAATACAAAAGTTTTCATAGAATAAATAATTGATATATATGCATGGCTTCGTTCAATAAACATTTTCTGTTTCATATCATGTTTTATTATTTTCCATTTTCTATTTATAAAATTCCTACGATTGTATTAACTCAGACTTAGTCAACAAAGTGAAATATAATTAGACATCAATTGATTACGCGGGTGGTGTTAACAATTCTCTAAATCAAGTTTGGAGCTTGACGTGTAAATGTTGTTAAATACAAGCTCGCAAACTTGATTTAAAGAAAATGTAAAAGAGTTTGACATAATTTTGTATCAAAAACGTTGAAATGTTAATATCATTCTGTAAATTATTCTCTAACATAAACAAATCCAAATTCACCAAATAATGCCTTCAAGTTCTAGTAAACTTGTATGAGTTTTAGATAAATTAAAATGCTTTGCGGCAAATTTAGATACATATATGCCATAATAAAAATGTTCATTTATTTATATTTCGAGTTACTTTGCTTATAATTCCATTTTCATGATTCAACGTAGAAAACAAAACTCCTAAACAGCCGGAAATGAATTTGACATAAAAAGGTTATATATTATTATATTGGCTAGTGTCAAGCGTGAAATAACTTGATCGATAATAAAGTTGATGTTTCCATCACATTAGAATATTGACATAAGTAGATATTTTCTCCTTCATCTGATTTTGATAATAGTAAAATAATACAGATGCTGATATTTTTTCAACATTAATTCAAACAACAATAATAATGCAAAAAACTGAAATCTCTCCACATTGTTTCACCAGCATTTATTTGACAAGTTGACATGAAAGGGCTTTATAATCAATCATAAATATTTATATTGTTCATTACACTAGAAATTCAGATTAAGATCTCTCAAATTAAAGTTGAGCCCAGTTATTATATGAAGTTAAATTTGCAAAAAGCCTTCTCTCCCTATCCTATAACTATATTGCAGAAGAAGACTATAGTGTTACCTATTTCATGTTCGGATCAATCTTGCTAATTGCCTCAAATATTAGACAAAAATAAAATTCTTTACGCATAAAATAGTAAGATTTTAAGCTTTTTTTTAGAATTCTGCTTTTTAATCTACTGAAGTTCGATAAATTAAATGACTTGACATTTGGTTTAGAACATTGTAATATATATATATATATATATATATATATATATATATATATATATATATATATATATAGAACAAAACAACGTACTTCATGGAATAACATTTATTAATAAGTCTTATTTCTACCAGTAACAAAAGCCATTGTTCTGGATTCATTAGTATATTTGTTCATCCTATCCCACTGTACATTTATCGTAATCAAGCTCCTCTTCGTTATGTTAGCCTTTGTTTTTCGCAATTAAGATCACTCCTTTTGCGCATCGTCATTTGGTGTGTCATCACTTTCAATGTAATTGCGTCCGTAATTGATGTATGTGTCGTATTTGCGAAGCGTTGGTTATTTTTAAAGGACAGTCAGTTATATCTTTGTTCCTGTCCAATTTAATTTCTTTTTGAAATATTTTCTGCACGTTTTAGCAGAGCTTCAGCTTATTAATTGCAATAGCTTCAAAATCAAGAAGCATTTTCTCACTTTGCCTTGTAGAGAACTGAAAAACTGTTACTAATAACAGCATGACCTGTGAATAGTAAATGCTCGCAAATTACTGATATTTCGGTACGCAATCCGAAAATCAGGTAAATTGTAAACTTGATTGCCTGGATTACACTGTTTATGTGATGTAGGAGTGCATTTGTATCTTCATCTATTTCAACGACCATAAAGGTATCGTCAACGTAGCGTACGTAAAAATGAGCTCCATTTATAAATGGTTTTAAATCAGTTGTTTCTAAATGGTGCATGTATATGTCTGCCAATACTGGTCCAAGAGGACTACCCATACCTATGCCGTCAATTTGTCTGTAAAAGACTCCTTGGAATACGAATTGTACGTTGGATGTGCATAATAGAAGTAGTTCTCTCATGTCGTCCACTTCTATCAGTGATTCCGCTCCTGATGATCGTATATATTCACATAGGATATTTATAGTTTTATTTACTGGAATGCTAGTAAACTGTGACTTTATATAGAAGAAGAAAAAGACGGATATTTATCCTTCCTAGATGTAGGAATAACGAGAGATGAAGAAGGTACTCTCTCAAGGTCAGTTCACAAGAAATCAAGCTGGACAGGACAATATATCAGGAAATTTTCAAACGAAAAGTAATTCGAGCGACAAAAGCACAGTTTCCATCAATACAGGTGAGAGTGGTGTTCAACACAACAAAACTGATGCGCACGAATGAAAAAGATAGCCTCTCTGTGACGTCAACACCTTTGTCTGTATACAAATTTCAATGTACCTGCAACGCTCAGTACATCAGCAGATCAAAAAAGAGGCTCGAAACTAGAATAAATCAGCATCTCCCTCAAAAACTATTAAAGAGGGGTGCAGCTCCTGCACAAAAATCAGCAATTTGCGAGCATGTACTACTCACAGGTCATGCTGTTAGTAGTAACAATTTTTCAGTTCTCTACAAGGCAAAAACAGAGAAAATGCTTCTGGCTTTTGAAGCTATTGCAATTAATAAGCTGAAGCTCTGCTTAAACGTGCAGAAAATAATTCAAAAAGAAATTAAATTGGACTGGAACAAAGACATAACTGACATGCCTTTAAAAATAGCCAACGCTTCGCAAAATACGACACATACATCAATTACGGACGCAATTACAATGAAAGCGATGACACACCAAATGACGTTACGCAAAAGGAGTGGTCTAAATTGCGCGAAAGCAGTGGTCTAAATTGCGCAAAGCAAAGGCCAGCATAACGAAGAGGAGATTGGTTACAACACATGTACAGTGGGATTGGATGAACGAATATACTAACGAATCCAGAACAATGGCTGTAGATACTGGTAGAAATAAGATTTATTAATAAATGTTATTCCATGGTGTACGTTGTTTTGTTCTTATATTTTTTAAAATAGTGAAAATAGAAACGATCAATATATAT
>JAQBSW010001914.1:0-117590 GCA_029291075.1 Eudiplozoon nipponicum | reverse complement strand
TTATTTCATTAATTCATTAAATGAATAATTTAATAAATCATTAATTCTTTAAATCATTAATTCATTAATTCATTAATTCATTAATTCATTAATTCATTAATTCATTAATTCATTAATTCATTAATTCATTATTCATTAATCATTAATTCATTAATTCATTAATTCATTAATTCATTAATTCATTAATTCATTAATTCATTAAATAATTAATTTATTAATTCATTAATTTATTATATCATTAATTCGTCAATAATTAATTAATTTAATTAATTAATTTCGTCAAATAATTAATTTATTAATTCATTAATTCATTAATTCATTAATTCATTAATTCATTAATTCATTAAATGAATAATTTAATAAATCATTAATTCATTAATTCATTAATTCATTAATTCATTAATTCATTAATTCATTATTTCATTAATTCGTCAACTTATTAATTCATTAAATCTTTAATACAAAAAATCCTTAATTCATTCATTCATACATGAATTCATTAATTCTTTAATCCATTAATTCATTTATTCATTAATTCATTAAATCATTAATTCATTAATTCATTAATTAATTAATTAATTAATTCATTAATTCATTAATTCATCAATTCATTAATTCATTAATTCATTAATTCATTAATTCTTTAATTCATTAATTCATTAATTCATTAATTCATTAATTCATTAATTCATTAATTCATTAATTCATTAATTCATTAATTCATTAATTCATTAATTCATTAATTCATTAATTCATTAATTCATTAATTCATTAATTCATTAATTCATTAATTCATTAATTCATTAATTCATTAATTCATTAATTCATTAATTCATTAATTCATTAATTCATTAATTCATTAATTCATTAATTCATTAATTCATTAATTCATTAATTCATTAATTCATTAATTCATTAATTCATTAATTCATTAATTCATTAATTCATTAATTCATTAATTCATTAATTCATTAATTCATTAATTCATTAATTCATTAATTCATTAATTCATTAATTCATTAATTCATTAATTCATTAATTCATTAATTCATTAATTCATTAATTCATTAATTCATTAATTCATTAATTCATTAATTCATTAATTCATTAATTCATTAATTCATTAATTCATTAATTCATTAATTCATTAATTCATTAATTCATTATTTCATTAATTCATTAAATGAATAATTTAATAAATCATTAATTCCTTAATTCATTAAATAATTAATTTTTTAATTCATTAATTTATAATTTCATTAATTCATTAATTCATTAACTCATTAATTCATTAAATCATTAATTCATTAATTCATTAATTCATTAATTCATTAATTCCTTAATTCATTAAATAATTAATTTATTAATTCATTAATTTATTATATCATTAATTCGTCAATAATTAATTAATTTAATTAATTAATTTCGTCAAATAGTTAATTTATTAATTCATTAATTCATTAATTCTTTAATTGAAAAATTCATTAATTCAAACAAAGAATAACTCATTAATTCATTAATTCATTAATTCATTAATTCATTAATTCATTAATTCATTAATTCATTATTTCATTAATTCGTTAATTCATTAATTCATTAAATCTTTAATTCATTAATTCATTAATTCATTAATTCATTAATTCATTAATTCATTAATTCATTAATTCATTAATTCATTAATTCATTAATTCATTAATTCATTAATTCATTAATTCACTAATTCATTAATTCATTAATTCATTAATTCATTAATTCATTAATTCATTAATTCATTAATTCATTAATTCATTAATTCATTAATTCATTAATTCATTAATTCATTAATTCATTAATTCATTAATTCATTAATTCATTAATTCATTAATTCATTAATTCATTAATTCATTAATTCATTAATTCATTAATTCATTAATTCATTAATTCATTAATTCATTAACTCATTAATTCATTAATTCATTAAGTCATTAATTCATTCATTCATTAATTCATTAATTCATTAATTCATTATATCATTAATTAATTATATCATAATTTCATTAAATAATTCATTAATTAATTAATCTATTATTTCATTAATTCACTCATTCATTTATACATTAATTCATTAATTAATTAATTGATTAAATCATTTATTATTTAATTCACTAACTCAATAAATCATTATTTTATTAAATTGCCAATTACTTATTTCATTAATTCTTTAATTCATTAATTTTATGAACTAGCGCGCGGTTTGACATGGCTCCGATTTTGTCGCATTCCGATATGGAAAAAATTGTTATGGATCTTCAAAACTCCATGGAATTGATGAAGAATGAAATGTCCATATTGAAGAATGATTCAATTGTGAATGCAAAAAAATTTGAGCAAGTGGTGAAAAATAATGAAACTTTAAGTGCGCGTATAGTTGATCTAGTTGAACAGAATGAGACATTACTTGTGAAGCTAAACAAATTACAGACTGATGTTCAACCATGGAGCGAATTGGCCGATTTAACGGTGGAAGGTGATATGTTAGTTAAAGATAAATCAGCTGGTGAGGAAATACTGAATATATTAGCAAACGAAGTCTCAGCACGTATTAGCAAACAGGATCAATTAGTCCTATTTAATCTAAATGAAGATGCTGATGTAAAAGAAGTCGAGAAATTAAATACGTTAATAAAAGAAGAAACACACGCAGCTATTACTAAATGCTACAGGGTGGGGAAACGAGCTGATCGTCCAAGGCCGGTAATTGTCAAATTATCAAAAAGGCCGACAAATATGCAATTAGAATCGATCAATAAAAAGAAAGAGGAGAATCTGAGCTTTCACAGCATATTTATTGGACGGGACAAAACGTTCCTCCAACGGAAATTGGCAAAAGTAAAAAAGCTAAAGAACAATCTGGAACGGAAACCGCCAATATCTGATGAAGCAGTTAAACGGACTCAATCGAGTGTGACTGCATCATCAAAAAACGATGTATCGTTATTAACTGTTGTGGACAGAAAGGGGAATGGAAGTATGGCCTCGAGGCCCGTGAAAAGAATAGTAAAGAAGCCATCAAGGTTGAATCAGTAAAAGTGGACACTTGTTTAGATAAGTCGCTATCTACATTTACTCTATTTTATGCTAACTCTCGAAGTGTTAAAAATAAGAACTTTTTACTGTGTAATTTTATAATAAGTAATGATTTCGACTTTATAATATTATCCGAAACTTGGCTTAACAAGGACATAAAAAACCATGAATTTGATATTCCTCATTATTCTTTATTCAGAAAGGACAGATCGCTGGATAAAAGAGGTGGAGGAGTACTCATTTATTGTAAATCTGTATTTAAGGCGAAAATTTTACATACTAGTGATGATAATGCTATCATTGATTTCTTATCTATACAATTTGATAATCTGATCTTAACAGCGGTTTACAGACCGCCGTATGCTACTTTATTTGATGATCAAACTTTTACCAATTCTTTTCAATATATCTTTGATTGCCATGGCTATAATGTAGTGGTAGGTGACTTTAATAAGTTACAGGACTGTGAATTATCCAATTTTTTTTCTAACCATGATCTAAAGCAGATTATAAATGAATCAACTAGAGGTTCGCAATGCCTAGATCATGTATATTTAGAAATTGAAATGGTGAAATCGCACAGTTATGAAGTTGTCAATTATTTCAAAGAATTGGACCATAAACAAATTATTCTACAATGGAAATGCTTGAGTGGCATAACACAGAAACTAAGTTATGAAAATGCACACATGCACTGTTCCAGAATAAACTGGAATTTCTTTAGAGATTTAAGCATATTGATAGATTATGAGAGTTTTTGTTTCTTGAATACTGATGATTTTGTTTCCTCTGTTTCATCGTTATTATCTGTTTTATTTCAGGCATCTACGTTTACGGACATTATACCGAAACGGATTAATAGGAAATTGTGTAAACTAAGAATTAAACGAGACAATATAATAAAGTGTAGTCTTATTAACAGTATTAAACAAATGAGGTTAGATTCCATTGATAACGAAATTAATTCATCACTGCTAATAATTCGTCAAAGATCAGAACGAATTATTTTGGCCAAAATGAAGAGTAATCCTCGATTAGGATTTAAACTCCTCACAGATTACAGTAAATACAAGGAAAAGTTAAAGCTTATACTACCTGTGGATAAAACTGAGTCTGGATTTCTCTGTGAATTGGAGGAAGTATTTGCCAATTTGATATGCAACCCACAGAATGAGAAATCTTTTATAGAACTATCAGATCCTTTAGGAGGCCAGGAACCAGGACTTGTTATTGACAGTGATGAATTGATAAAATTGATGTTAAAAATCAAATCAAAAAAACAAAAAGATCACCTTGGTATTTCGATTGATAATTTAATTCAATTACCCTTAACATTTAGAAATGCACTCTGCAACTTTATAAATAGAATTTTGAATGATGGGAAATTACCAATTGATATATTAACGATTGTAGCAAAGCCGTTGCCAAAAGTTAGTAAGCCAACGTGCGCCAGTGACTATAGATTAATCTCTATTATCCCTTCGTTTTTGAAGATAATAGAACGATTGATACTTGATCATTTAGAACGTATGTTACCGGCTGATTTTGACTTATGTCAACATGGCTTTACGAAAGGTAGATCGACAACTACCAATATGCTTTCCATGTGGAAACATGTAATCACATTAGACGAGAATAATTTAGATGCATTAATTGTATTTATAGATATCTCAAAAGCTTTTGATTCTATATCTTTTGATGCTATTTTGAATGCAATTAGTTTGTTGAATATTGAACCGAATATTTTTAGATTACTTAAATACTATCTATATAATCGAAGAATGAGTATTCAAGTAAATGATTTGATATCAAAATCAAAACGAGTAACGAGTGGAGTTCCACAGGGATCAAGCTTGGGGCCAATTTTATTTAAAATTGTATTAGCAAATTTGGAAACTAAAATCCTTAATGGTCGAGTTTGCAAATTCGCTGATGATTTAAAAATAATCTTCCCAATTGATCCAAAGAATGTCGAATTCTCCAAAAATAATGTGACTTTAGATTTGTATGATTTGAGTAAATATTTGTTTACACTAGGGCTGAGAATAAACAATAAAAAGACGAAAGCTTTAAAAATAGGGAACAGAACAAACTTTCATTATGTTTATTTTCATGATGCAGTTATTAATGATGTGTTTGAGATTAAACTTATGCAAGAAATTAAGGATTTAGGCATAACTATTCAATGTACAGCTTCTGCTGAGAGACATATTGAAAGTATAGTAGGCAGTGCCAAGAAAAGATGGGCACTAATAAATCGAACTATTTTATCAAATGATATAAAACTTCAAATGTATATAATATGGATTAGACCGGTACTAGAATATGCTGTCGCTACCTGGAATCCATTAAAAAAAGGATTGTCTAATAAGATAGAAGCTGTACAAAGAAAAGTTGTGAAACATATTAGTCCTATTTCTTGCACTATATACGCCTCTAGATTACAGTTTGCGTCATTGCAATCTCTGTGGTTTCGGAGGATGTGTTATTGTATAAAAGTTTTCCATCTGAACCAGTGGACTGGTGCCTATATGACTCCGATAAGGAAGAGTCATGAAATTGGAACTAGATCTGGACATATGGCAATATCTCCTCCTTTTGTGGGGAATGTAGCGAGCAAGTTATTCTCTTTCTCGAAAATCTACAAAATTTATAATCAATTGCCAAAGGGGCTTAGAGAAATGCCTCCATCTAAGATGTCTATTAAATCTATATTTACTGAACTTGAAAAAGTCTGCAATCCTGCTGATATCTTTTATTTTTTTGATTATGATAATACTTTCTCATGGTTGAATAAGAGACAAGGATAATTGTTATCGGAAACAGATTTTATTGAGATTTTATTTCCAAGTTTTGTATTATTATAATTGAAATGTTATGCACTAGATCTTCAAATTAGTTAACATTACATACAATCAATTGCTAGTCATGGTTCTCAATTTTTGCATAATGTTACACTCGAATTATACCTTAATTGTTCCTAATTTGATGATGTATATATTATTCTTTTCAGTCGAACTTTCTGATATTGATATATTGTATTGTACAACTAGTGAGATATACCTATCTACATGAGATGAATTGCACAATTATTGTGATGTGATAATTATTTTAATATATATTGTACAATTTCCAATTTTATTATTTGATGGAATATGTGTGGTTTGAATCCAAATAAAGATATTCTATTCTATTCTAAAAAAAAGAATTCTTAATTATTCGCCAGATGCCAATAGCAGACATAGCGTATTGAATCGAATTAAATTACAAAATTTTGGAGATTTCATTTGACGTATTTTAAATGCACCAATAAAAGTTTTCATTTTTGTCAACTATTTTGAATTAATGGGTTCATTAATCCTTAAAGCATTTAAAAAATCAAAATGTTGATGAGTACAAAATGGTTTTAAAGTGGTTAATTAAAATTTAATTTACAAATGGAAATCATGCACATATTATAAATATATAAAAGTCTGATGTACTTATTTTTTAGATTTTACAAATTACAAATATGTTTAATCTTTCTTAGATAATATTTGAGATTGATTTTGTACTTTAGCCTTGCAGTATCTATGCCTGCACACAAGGGACATACTGCTCCCAAGAATACCTTTATTGATGCATTAATTAGAAAGTTTGATGGCCAACGTATGCTTATTATGATTTTATTAGTTCTTAAATTATTTTACACTTGAAAATAATTTACTATTTGGTTACAATAGGCAACTTTCTCCACAATTGAGAAGATCAGGATATAAACCTTAAGTCAGATTTAGTATGGGTGAATGGAATAGCAACTAGCTTTTGTTTATCGAAACTAATAACGATGGGACTAGCAAAATTGAGAAAGGCCACCGCTTACAATAGCCTTTTAGTAGTGCTTCGTGTAGAGCAATGGAATTTTTCATGACTAAGATAAAAATGACTAGAATGGAAGCTTGAGGAGAATCTGGATACCAATTCCTTCGGCAGGATTCAAAAACATTAGTTGCCATTATCTAGCGGGACTTATTTCTGCAACGCTCCTAATTGAGGGATATATCATTGGATTTTAATAAAGGTGAAGAATCACATGATGGCGAACAAGAAAATCTCGTGTTCTTTTTATTTTGGGATTCCTTTGAATAGATTAAATAGAATAAAATACGTTAGTAAAACAATTATGGCTCGCCATAAGAATAAGAGAATGAAATCTTTATTTGATTATATATAATCTTCTATACCGAGAGCATGTCACACAAGTTGACCATTGACATATAAGTTGGAAATGTGTTTATGCTTTTTTGATAAAGTGTTCTGTTATTTTCCAATGCCGCATCTTGAGTTAACGGGTAGTAGCTTTGCTCGGACAGTTTCACAAAGATCCGATTGATCACAATTTCGTTTTGTCTTCGATCAGGCTGAGTTTGCATTCGTCCCAATGGGAATGCGGTTCTATCACATCTGTGTGCAAAGCTACTACCCACGTACGCAAAACGCGGCATTGGAAAATATGAAGCTGGCATTCCGCAATCAAATTAAAAAATACTTGTTCTGTTATTTTACTCTTCGTAGGAGTATATAAAGTTTGAGTTGTAAAAGTAAAATATTAGTGCTCGTAATAATATGAAGACTATTGACTATATGCCTGGATGCATTGTAGTTTCTCGATGCTCGTTCTCTTAATCAATTAGTCGCCTTGCGGAAGTTTGACTAGGTCGACGCATTTTATCTGTTAACTCGCAGATTATAATTGAATTCTGATTTATAATAACGGTTTGTGCATTAAGCTTCCACTGTAAAGAGTTCTTTATTGTGCTTATGGACAAAACGGAAGGTTTCATTCTTTTCCGTAAGTGAACTCTCAATTTGTGATAGTAAACCCAGAAGCTTCGTTGCCGATTAGGTTTATATGAATTTTTATCCCTTTGTTGATGATGATTTCGAATATCCACTGAATCTCGGTGGAGAATAAGAATAATTGGTGCAAGTATTTTTTCCAACATATTATTTAATATTAAATGTTAGATTCTGCTATTATCATTTGTAATTTCAAAAATGGTTGTTTAATAGTCGCATTTGTGTGTACATCAGACTATTATGTTTGTGTAAGAATAATGAAAGCATATGTAATTGAAATAATGTGCGGTGCTACATCAGTTGTAAAAATATAAATCTAAATAATATTATTAAGTTGAATTAAAAGGCCAACTAGCTCATACCTGAATTTCTGTGCAAAAATGAATATAATTACAATTTATATTTTGTGAATTATCATGGGATCTCAGTGATTCTGTTCACTTCGTACGATTATAAAGCTGCTAATTTACGCTATTTTAAAAACGAAATTATAAATTTCATTCACATTGGTACTGTACATATTTATTAAAGTCAAGGTTCATGATTGATATAAACACCAATCCCTTTTTATTTACATTTCTCTGTATAAACTAAGCATTGTATACCATAGGAAACGCACTTTGTCTAGCAGACCGATTTCGTCATTATTGAGAACTTTTCAAGTACTGTCCAGAATTTGCCGAACATAGGACTCAAATCGAGGAACGTCTGCTTCGGAGTCTTACCCAATGTGACTCAGTGGTTGGAGTAACAGCCTCCGAAGCAAATGTGCATATGGTCGAATCCCATCTGCGGCAAATTCTGGACAGTACTTGAAATGTTCTCAATTGGGACGAAACCGGTCTACTAGACGAAGTGCCTTTTCTATAGTATACAATGCTTAGTTTATATTGATAAATGTTTGTATAATGATATTGGTGTTTATATCAAGCACGCAAACTTGATTTAAATAAATTTTATTACCGCTTGCGCAAACGATAATCGTTAAATTATATTCTAAACAATTGTTTTGACTGCTTGAATACATGGGCGATTGAATTAACTTTATTGTTTGTAATAATTGATTTTTACCCCTTTAATCTTACTTTGAGTGCACTGTTGTGCTACGTGAGGAGGATATTGCAAGTTTCTACACTACTCAATATCTGTAATAATAAATAAATTTTTATCTACTGAACTAGAAAAGTCTACAATCCTGCTGATATTTTTTATTTTGATTGTGATACTACTTTCTCATGGTTGAATAAAAGACAAGGATAATTGTTATCGGAAACTGAATTTCTTGAGATTTTTATTTCCAAGTTTTGTATTATTAAAATTGAAATGTTATGCATTATATCATCATGTTAGTCAACAATACATACAATCAATTGCTAGTCATGGTTCTCATTTTTTTGCATTATGTTACACTCGAGTTATACCTTAAATTTTCCTATTTCGATGATGAATCTATTACTCTTTACAGTCGAACTTTCTGATGTTGATATATTGTACAGTAGAACTAGTGAGATTTACTTATCTACATGAGACTAATTGCACATATTTATGTGATGTGATATCATTTTTATATTGTACATTTTCCAATATTATTATTTGATGGAAGATGTGTGGTTTGAATCCAAATAAAGATATTTTATTCTATTCTATTCTAAAGTAGCAATCGCTAATACTTGGTATATACACCCTTATTTCATCTCATTTGATATATCATACGTGTTTTAGTTGATAATAAATCTATTCTAAATTATTGTACAAGATTATTTTAATAACATTAAAATTATTCAATCACACTATAAGCACATCTATTAAAACTTTTATTTTGTTGCGCATGACCAGTTGACTATTTAATAAAATCAAGTACTTCAGCTTATTCCTATTTTTATGGTTTAATGTAGACATTAATTCTTTTGTTCATATTCATAACTGTTTATATTTATAAATGTCTCAAATTTTTTGGGATATTTTATGGTTGCAGTTATTTCACAATATAACTGATATGCTTGGTTAAGCGTTGATCTCTCTTTTCGAAATTGTGCCACCAAAACTAATTCTGCTATGTTCTCTGAATTTATCTATTCTTTTTTACAAAAGGCATGTGAATTATATGCAAGACATAAGTTTTGTATTCGCTAAGAAAACCTATCAGTATTTATAGTAAGAAGCATCGTCTCTTTGCTTATACTTAAGCTTTCAATACAGCCTGTAGTGTAGCTCTTTTTATGTCTTTGTTTTACTCATTATACATTTCGTCAGTAAAGTAAAGCTATTTTTCAATTGGCATTGTTGAAGTAAAAGGTTTTGTTCACAACATTTATTCAAAGAACCTAATTTTATGGATATATTAACAAGCGCACGGTTCCTTCAAATTTGGTCTTATCGCAATACCACGCTCATTTCACTGGGAGTAGCTCAGTGTCGACTTCTTCCAACTACACTCCTGGCATGTTTAATGAGGTGTACCTGTTTTCTAAAGCAATCTGTGACCTTAATTTGATTCCAGCAAATGCCCGATTCATTTATTATATGGTCATTAGAATTACCACTCAGAAATTTTAATTCTTTATACATAGAGGAAAATATAGATAGGAAATACATTTTTTGTCTCTCCATAATCTGAACAAAATGTTTTTTCGTACTAAGCCTTGGTCATTTATATATTTTTTTCTAGAGAACTAATACATATGCACTTATGTAATATGTATTGTATATCTATTTACAAATTAATTGAAATAGAACCAGAAGGATTTGCCAAGTTCTGCATGAGCCAATGATATAAACCTATTTGCTCATGTATTTCGTATTTGAAAGCAAATCGTCAGTAGGAATTAAAGTTGCGCCAAAAACATATTAAAAATTTGGTAAAGAAATGTGAGACATTTGAAGGATTCAATCTCCCTATATATATATATATATATATATATATATATATATATATATATATATATATATATATATATGCAAGCAGTAACATAATTGACTTTATATAGTCTTCGAAAATTGACCTTGTTGAACAAAACATTCTTTAAAAGGGGATAAACTTCCCGTAACGTAGTGTTGTATTTTATTATAGGGTTATTTAAACGATATGGTATTAAATACCTCAAATGTCTCCTTTAAATCTCTGATCATAAATCGAGTAATGACCGTTTGGCCTCTCTATCCGGATGATAGAATTAGGTAACAGTCGAGCTCATACTTAAAAATACCAGTTAGAGGTGGGAGGAAGGCGAATGTTGACATAATCTCCTTTGCATAGGAGTAAAAAATCGTGAACTGAAAAGTGCGGTATTCATATCCTTTTTCTTAAGCAACTAGACTTCATTCTAACACTAAATAGGCTTTTTAAGAATCTGGCAAACGGCAAAAGCCGATTCTTCTCTCGTTCTATTGTTAAAGTGATCCGAAAAGGAATGATTTTATCTTTCTGCCATGGCAATGTTTTCTAGTTACGTCTTTGTCTTGCAATTATCTTAAATTGAATTTTCGTAAAACATCTACAAAGTATAATTTTTTGTCTCGTCTTGTAGATCGGAAGTTCGTCATTGCCAACGCTTTACTACCCAGGACGCCCATCTTATTTTGTAATGATGAATTTTGTCGGCTTTGTGGTTATAGTCGTGGAGAAATTATTCAAAAATCTGCTTGTATTGAATTTCTGTACGGACCACTTACTTCGCCTAATGCAATTAAAGAAATGAGAATTGCTCTTTCTGACTTGGAAGAGCGCAATCTATCAATGTTGCTTTATGGAAAAGATGGTAAATTATCGTTGTGTAACACAGAACTAGGTTAACTTGTCGATAACCTTAAGTTTATGTTAATCTTTATACCAATTAACATTTATTTTATAATATTGTATTTAACCTGGCCCTTGTTATGCCTACTTAGGCTTTTGATATCCTCGTCCGCATTTGCCAGTTTTGATATTCAGTTCCGAGTATATTTTTCAGTTGACAATTCACTATGGAGCAAGTGAAAAATTTCGCTCTTCCAGACTTGCACGTATTTTATAACATGTACAATTGTTTCATTAGCTAGGCGTAAATAAAGTGTATTTACATTCGTTTGCATTATCTTTTTGTCAGTTATGTGGGATTACATTTAATGGAGCATATTATCTTTTAAAGACACACTTACATATCCATGGTACATGTGTAAACCGTATTTGAAGAAATTTCCTACTTGCTGTCAAATAGATACTGTGAACTGAGTAGTGATATATAGCGAGTCAATAAAGTGCGAACACGGGTGTTCAAAGCCTTGATAAGCAAAGCCAGGACCTCGTAAATGGTGCAACAAATTAATTTGACATGTTATTAACCAACCTTATTCTTACTGTAGGTTGCACATCGATAATGTGCTACATCAAGAAGGCAAAACCTCGAAATTAACTCTGCCATCAAAAGACAAGTCAGTTCAGAAGAAGTGTATGAGTTTAGTAGAAACCCGCGATAAAATCGTTATTGAGCGTGATTTGATGCCATTTATCCCATCCTAAAATTATAATGAACACGTGGGCTACATTGTGGTAGATGAACTGATTATATTCTACCTATCACATTAATCAAGGTTGCGATTTTGATAACGAAACCTGACCCATTATATACATATATTTGTCCGAATGAACTAAGTATTGTATAGAGTAGAAATTCAATTCATCTTGTATACCGATTTTGTCCTTATTTGGAACTCATCACGTACTCTCCAGAATTTTCTGTGGACATTGCCCGAACCTGGACACATCTGCTTCGGAATCTGGTGCTCTTACCACTGAGCCATCCCGCAGCACACAGCACATTCTCTTTAGTTATATTTTAAGTAATGCTTACTGGTCAGCCTTTCCTATATGTGGAACCTATATGGCATACTTTTAAATCTAAGGTTCCAGCTAACCACCCACAATCTGTCATTGTAGGACAGACACAACTCCACTTGGGAAAGTAGTATTGAAATGACTTTTTATTTAAATAAACAAACATTGGTTGCGCGGTCGGTGGTAAAAATTAATTTAATCAAGTTTACGATCTTGATATAAACATCTGATCCATTATGTACATACATTTTTGTCAGTATAAACTAATTATTGTATAGTGTAGAAATAGAAATTCATCCGCGCCAAATTCTGGACAGTATGTAGTCAAGTCCCAATAAGGACGAAACTTGTCTACTGGATGAATTTCTATTCTCCCTATACAATACCTAGTTCATACTGACAAATGTATGTACATAATGGGTCAGGTGCTTATATCAAGCTCGTAACCTTGATTAAAGTAGTTTTATCACCACCTACGTATTCCATTTCAATACTTAATTTATATTGATAAGTGTATCTACATAATGTTTCAGGTGTTTATATCAAGATAGCAACTTTGATTAAAGTAGTTGTTATCACCTCCCGCTCAATCAATGCTCGTTTAATCTTATTCTATCTAATTTGTTTCGTTTCTTAATCATCTGCGGTCATTTTTGTTATAATTCACTGTTCTTTTAACGTTTTTTCTTTAAGGAAATCGATTTAATTGCAACATTATTGTTGCACCAGTCAAAAATGAACAGAATGAAGTACGCCTGTATATTCTCACTTTTCGAGTTGACAATGAACTTGATCTTATCGGACAGAAGGGAAAACGGCGGACCGGTTCCAAAGATTTAAGCTTTTGTGAAGGCGAAAAGGATGGTGCGTTATGAAATTTTATTAGGTGCTCGAAATATACTATTGAAGCTAAAATTCTTATTGCATTGGCACATTTGTTGGCAGGCCTATTTATTGACGGAAACACTTTTGTTAGTATTTTAAAAAAGAAATGTTTTTATTACAAGGGATTGATCTATTACCTAATTATTACTTCCATTATCCATGTTTTGATTCAAAATATTTTATAGTCCGTTTCTGGGCGCCTTGTTCAACAGTGAGTTCATGACACAGCAAAAGAGTTTAGAAGTATTTAAACAAGTGCTAGATTTCGTTTTAAGAGGCTTCATTTACACTTACTGGTAGATTTCATGACATTAACTGACTTTTTACAAGAAAATTATGCATAATGTATGAGTGCGTTTGCGTGTACCTGTAACTAGAAAGCTTTCAGTTACATATAATTAGTTGTACAAGCATGCTCTTCTGAGTCAAATTACATTTATACCATATTAGTTGCTGATGTCACAATTGAAAAGCGTAAGTCATGTAATTGTGTATTTATAACTAAACTATTCCGTTAAATATAATTTCGGGCATTGAGCTTAAACTGGAAGTGACGCATGCAATTGATTGGTTTCCTTTTTTCACTCTCTCTATATCTAAATATACTTATTAGTAAGCGCAACATCTCGAATACACTGTTTAAATTTGTGATATACGTTCTTTTCTACCTATGTTCGTTTAATTATATAGTAGAAGGAGTTTTATCGTTGAATTATATAGATTATATATATATATATATATATATATATATATATATATATATATATTATTTCTGTTATCATTTTCGTATAGTTTGTTTCTTTTGTAAATCTCTTGAATGCGTTAGCTGTCATGCCGCTGCCCTTCGCCTAATCTTCTTATTGTACTTTAAATTCTCTCTCGCGGGATAATTATCGTGTGAAGTTTCGAAATTGTCAATTTATTCACATCGCTCCATTTATGACAACAATTTTCGCACCGTCGCATTCATTGAGCATCGACAAACGAAGAGATTTTAAAGACCATGTATCACAGAATCGTTTATTTTGAGACAAAAACAAAAAAAGCTGCGCAACTGATCGAGATTTCGATATTGTTTGTTACGGAGAACTAATATATACGCAATTGTGTATTGGGTGTTGCGTACCTAGTAACAAATTAGTTCAAATAATATCAGAAGGATAAACCAAATACAGCATGAACGGAATGTATTATCTCGTGCACATTCGTTTCGTGCTTAATAGCGACTCAACAGAAGGAGCCGGTATTACGTCCTATGCCAATTATATATTTGAGTGAGGAATTTCGGACAGTCCTGTTGTCTCGCATTACTCACCCAAATATACGGTGTGTATAGGGCGTAATATCGGTTTGTACTTCTGAGTCGCCAGTAAGCACGAAACGAATATGCACATGAGATTATACTTTCCGTTCATGCTAACTTTGGTTTGTCCTTCTGGTCCTATTTGAATTAATTTGTTATCAGGTGTGAAACACCTAATAAAAAATTGCAATTGATCAGCAGTTTATCGTAACATTATTTGTCATCAGAAAAATAATTACTTGCATTTGAATGACTGTGCGCTTTTATGACAAGTTGGGCTTTATTGGTGGCTCTAAAACGCTGTTATGGTTTCTCATACCAGTTAGGTCAAAGAAGAGAGGTTAGAATAGCACAGTCGAAACCCTCAACTAGGTATGGCAACCTTGTACGTTTACAGTTCACATATAACTGAATTTCACTGTTTTACAATAGTGGAGCATCCTTATTTTGTAATACAGTGTATTGGCAATAATGCATGCATTAAAATCTCCTTTTGTGTACACTATTTCAGAAAACTCTATTTTATAGATATTTTAATTATTTTACTCCGTGAACTTACAGGACGGTAAAATAAGCTGGTGGCATTCGATTATTTACACATACCATCCACTTGTGCACAATTCTTACGACTTTAAATTCTATGTAATTATTGCATTTCGTAATAAATTACTTACCGATAAGTTATTCATAAATGCATACTATTAATAAAAATAAAATTTAATTTGAGCATTGTTTATCGTCCATTTGTCGTGCACTATTTTTAATTTTTATTAGTTGTGTTCGCTATCTTTGTTACGTACTTCACTTGTGTTCACTAGGAGGCAGTTGGCTAAAACAGTTCGTCGAGTCTTTGCACTCTGGCTTGCGGTTGCCTCTGGCATTGTTGCGTGGTTCACATGGAAGTGATTCTGAAGACAGAAGTACGGATTTACCTGGTGGTGGTGTGTCAAGCGGCGGACCTGGCACTGTTGGCTCGTGTGGCGGACCCGGTCTCTCGTCAATTGGTTGTCCTGGTAGTGCCACATCTATGTCTCGATCCGGTCGTGGCCTTGTAGGAGGCATTGCTGGAGCGAATATTGGAGGTGGTGGTGGTGGTGGTGGTGGAGGCGGAGCAGCATCGAGCAGCATAAGCGACAAAGCATTTGATCAGGCCTACCACGGGCTCATGATGGCAGTCACAAGTGATGGAGAGGCTGCCTTTAGCGAAGACTTATTGTTGCGAAGTGCCACTTTGGATAAAGTAACAAATGAGGGAGATGGCGATGATGAATTTTTCTACGACGACGCTCATGATCCCGTTAGTGGCACAAGATTAAGACATCGAAAATATTTAGATGATGATGAAATTGATGGCAAGTTCAGGTCACAGTCGCACGCCGCACGAATGCGCAGGTCGGCAACTCCAGACGGTAAGCGTTTTGGTAATAAGTCAAAGTCGTAGATTCATGAGAAATGAGTTCATAAACGGCGATCTAATGCTTTTAAATTGGAGAATACTTTATAGCCAAAAAGAAGCATTCATAACCGGACTTTTATAGAGTCATCAGAAACAGCTGTATTTGTACAAGGCGCATGATTTCTGAAATTTAACTCATCTTTGAAAGGTTCCACCGCCCGTAGTCTTCTTTCATTGTGACGTTTCTAAAAATTGATACTTGTATTGACCAATGTCTAAATTACAAGGTTTTTCGCGTAAATCTGATCGGTAAATGTCAAAAGTACAGTAGAGTTTTTTGATACTTTTGTTCATTTCCTAATAAAAGTCGATTTTTTTCTCATTGGTAAGGTGCGACTTGGAGTTAAGTGACAGCTCGGGAACATTTCACGTATTCTACACTTCAATTGTCCACTAAAGCTCTCGTTTCAGACAGCGCCACGTTGGTAGAAGACATAAGGTTAATTGGTTTTAACGCATTTCACATGAATCACATTCACTTTTGATAGTACATTACAGATTCCTCCACAAATGTGGAGTCCACTTGTTCATCAAAGCTCGTGTTTGGAAAGTTTCGTCAATACGGTACCGAATTGTGCTCAATTGAGATCTCGATAAAGATTTGTAGTACAGTCATGTCCAATCCAATGGTGTTGCGTGGTTTTTGCCTGTTTATGACGTAGTACTATAAAACTGCTCTAAAAAGCTCTATTTCTGACATTACTTTGCTCTGAAGCTGACTTGGTCTAGTTGGCCTGCTGTATGAAGGTTTATTTGTCTTCGCTTGTTTGTGATCTTGCATAACCATTCTGTCTTGGTTTGATCCACTCCTTTATAATTAATTTTTCTATTTCCCTTTAGGGTATTTAATAAAAATTGTTATTGATTTCATTTTTAATGATAATTATTGACTTATTTGATTTACTTATTTCGTTTTGGCATGATGATACGACTAGTGTAGTGCAGTTTGCGCGGAGGATAATGTTGCAAAATATATATAACTCTGATCCTGATTGTATTTTGAGTTAACGATATAAATAAATCATTTTAAGTAGAGGTGAGATTTGGTGAGAAAATAGCCTATTGTGCTTTATTATATACACTTGCTTTTATATTTAATTTAAGGTTAGATTAAACAAGGGTTTGTTGGATATAAGATTTGTACGGCGGATTTCTGCACGCGATTATAAGACAAGGGTCTATTCTTTTAGACGTGCGCGTCCCCAAATAAATGTTTATATAACATATTTGTCGGAAACGTGAACTGCTACTTTTTAGGCTGTTTATGTGTTTTCGTTTTTAGGCGAATTATTAAGTTTAAGTGGAGCAGAATTGGAAGCGGATAACTTGCAGTTATTTGGGCCTTTATCTGATGTTGAACATGGCAATGGACACTTTTCCGGTCTAACCAAAAAAGGTGGTGCTTTACTATCAGGTATTTCCAGCAGAAGTCATGGTGTTGGTATTACAGGAGTTGGAGTTAATCTGGCTGTGAGATCAGCTTTACAACATTCTGTTGGCAAAGGGATGTCGGGTAAAGATGATGGCGATAATGATAGTTTACTGACATTAACACCCAGTTTGGACGCCGGTGGAATGCAGCTGCAACTACACAGTGTTAATGATAAAATTGCCGGTAGAGCTACGGGGGCTGCCAGAAGCGTTGCTGGTACAATGCTCACCAAATCTGCTGGTGCTGGTGGAATTCTAAACAGGCTGGCTCAATCTGGCGGCATAGCAAGCGAATCCTCCCGTCTGCCTTATGATCGTAAAGACTCAAACAGAAGAAAGCATAGAAAACATTCTCGATTGTCAGGTGGGCTACACTCTAACCATCGTCATGAAAGATGGACCAGTACTTGTTTGGAGACAACATCTGAATATAACGATGATAAGACAGGTCTGTTGCTCGGCGCCGTAAACGATCCGCTACTACCGAAAGAAGACCTGCACGATGGAAAACTTGTGGACAAATCATCTAGCGTTAAGAAGACGAATAGGCATAAAACGTCTGAGCAAAGACCAGAAGACAAAAGAATGCGCGAAACCCAGGACCCCAAAAACGATAAAAGTTTTACTTCTAAATCCCAGCATGGTGCTGCCACCAAAAAGTGGTCCGATTCAGGTCACAAATGTTTTAATCTCAATAAATATTTAGAACTTTTTTATGATTAACTTATTTAGTTTCGTTTAATCTTTTATAATCATGCCACAGTCTTTAGAAAGTGTAGTGGTATAGTTATTTCATTATAGTTCGTCTATTATATTCATATTAGTCCAAATAAGGTTTTTGTTAAAATGATTTTAATTGAGTTGTCTAAATAATTTTGTTTCTTTGTTTTTTTCTGTGCACTAAATTTGTTTGAATTTATGTTAAGTTTACACAACAATATCGTGTTTCAGGACTAGCATTCATTTGTTCTAATTCATAAAGTCCTCTGTTTAGATTTAAAATTTGGCCGCATATAGTAGGATATTGGTCGTAAATGGTCGCAAGAATTTTCGAAGCCAAAAGGATTTTGCACTTTTAATGCTGCTAATGATTATTCATTTTAAATTGATATCTGTGTAAACGCCCCGGCTTCAAGTAAATGCCGTACGACGTTACAAACTCGGTTAAGGTGCTCTGAATAGAGATTAGTTACTGATATGTGGGCCCTTAAGAGGGCCTGGTAATGCGTTCTCTTGAAGACTTCAGAGTTTGAAGATGTCCTAGAGCCTTGGAGGGACTCTGCTTGAGTTGTCGCTCCCGTGGTTGAGCTGCAATCACGATGTGGATAGTGTCCTGCAGGTTCTGCACTTATTGGCTCGTCTCTCTGGGTATACCGCAACAAGATGAGTCACGGATGTAGTTAGTTGTTGGTGAAACGATCAAATCACCAGCGTAGGTATTGACAGCCGACAGAGCGCACACGCGTGAAGCAGGTAGAATGCAAATGCCACAACTGACTTGCATGGTAAATTACCGTGCTTAAATAGCATGCAATATGTCTACTTGCACACTATTGGTTAAACGTGGTTAAACGTGGTTAAACGGCAATTTGCTTTTTTCTCATTGGTGCAACGTAAATAAATTTGAATTTAATTTACGCAATATGTCGGTGATTGATTTGTGTCGTTACAGCTGAGCATTGCATTTAAACACGGAATGTATTCGCTTTTTACAGCCAGCTGACATATAGTGGATAACGTACTCGTTAAATAATAATAAATAATGATGTGACATATCTTAACATTCTCTAGTCAAAAGACGAGGATATACCATGCCGTTTAACTACAAAACCGACCGACTATTTAAATAGCGAATTATTTAAACTGGATAATTAGGTTCTGAAAATTATTTTGAAGCCTGCGGATTTCATAATTTCTTTATGTTAAAGCTATGCATAATTAGCATATTTATAATAGATTTTTTAAGCATGAACTTTATTTAAATATAGTGAAAACCTAAGGTCATCAAAATTATTATTATCAATCATTGCGATGTGGCTAAGGCGGATAACGTAGAAGTTATGGTTCTGATGAGTCGGTCTGGCTTTTGTGTTACGATGCACAATCAGATAACTAATAAGATTGTATGTATTTTTTATCAATAAGGAATCACTTTATAAGTTAAAAGGCGAATTTAAGTAGTCTATCTAAAACAGGTAATTATGTTGAATTATACGTATACGAAGTGACACAGTCACACCCAGTTTATACGGATTATTAATTGTTTCGAAACCAGCTAGGCCTCTTAGGATTATTTTTAAAATTCAAAACTTACTAGAGTATAAAATTTTGAAGTTTTACGTTATAAAATTATAAAATATTCTTTCTTTTTAGAACTTAACTTGTCGAATACATGTTGTTTTGTTCAGATTGTTGATAAATACAGATAGATAGCGATAGATTAACCAGCCTGGAGACAGCATTTATGTCGATTGTCAAACCGGTATTTGAGGCACTAGAATGTTTCAAACGTGTATTAAGTAAATAAGCAGTTTTTGCAATAATGGAGCTATTTCTCTATTATCGTAGAATATATTGACATCAGCTCGCGTTCCCCAAATAAATTAAGTATTTGCACTGTGAATCGGTTTGTAAACAATATTTCTTAAGTGACTTACCTGTGTTTGGTCAGGACGATCTTGTATCGCCAAGTCCAGGTTTTATAGATAATATTTTTATCTTAAAGCAAGTTCATGAACGGCGACATATATATCGCTGTCCCACAATAGCCGTTTTTCTAGGCTTCAAGGGCGCTTTTGACTCAGTCGATCGCAGTGTTATGTTGCTGATGTTGCCTTGCCCGAATGCTAACTTGGCTATAATGGTGTTGTGGAGAGGCTTAGTTTGCCGCATTTTTGTGAGTTATCGTGATAAATTTACTCATAATAACTGGATATTCCTTCTCTCTCTGCCGCGCGCGCTCTCTCTCTCTCGTAAATCTGACTAATAATTTGTCTAAAATATTATTTCTGTTGCTATTTATATACTTTTTTCACTCTTTATAGTGATATGGCAGTGAAAAATTAGTCACTTTTGACTTTTGTATGGCTGGATATGATGATGATGAGTGCTATATTCGATATTCTATGGAAAGGTGGTGGGTCTAACAAATTTGTAAATATTATACGCGCTCTATACACAAGCACTTCTGGTCGCGTTAATATCTATAGCCAATTAACACACAACTTTACTGCCAGCAGTGGTCTTCGTCAAGGCTATCCACTTTGCCTATTTTTGTTAAACTTTCTAGTAGATGCTATTATGTAAAACACTCTTCCGTACGTAAAGTCCATCCCCTCCTCAACGTGGTACGACGGTGTCAACCATGTTTCGATGGCCGATCGTACATGGGCTAACGGGGCTATGGCGGTGGTGTCACCAGGGCGTGGTGGATTTTCGACCGGCAATCGGATCTCCTAAAAAATACCACATGAGCCCGACGACGGCACCATGACTCGGCGTGTGTTCCCCGCCACAAAAGGGTTCAACAGCCACAGGATTACATGGACTCCTGGACAGTACCCCGTAATTCCGAATTGCGAATGAGCTCTCAACAGCCACCGGCAACCATGCAACTTACTGCTGCCTTGCAGACTGCGCTTGGATGTGCAAAGGCTAGAGGTGCGTCCTCGATCAAAAGGCCGAGTGGTGAGGGGACACCACTTGTACCAAATTCCCAAGAAACTCCATGAAATGTCACTGGAGCCGGCTTATCCTCCAAAAGGAGTCAGCCGCAGTAAAGTAAAGTAAGTACGTTCAGGATGCAGCTGACGAAGTACACCCGAGCAGTTGATTAGTTGATCTTGACTATGCAGACAATATCGTATTATTATTTAACAATCGGATTCTGCTCAGGCCACCTCAAATAGATTGGCAAGCATGGATCCGTCTTTCGGTATGAAAATTGAAGCCTCTAAACGATCACCCAACACTCACTCAAACAGCTCTGACTGCAGAGTGAAGATCTGGACTTGGTTGACCAATTAACATACATTGACAGCTCTATCAATAACTCAGGAATTATCTCTGGTGAGATGAATATATGAATCTCAAAAGCAAGTGTAACTTTCGCTATTTGTAGAGAGATGCGAGTTATTCGCACTGCCTTAAATGTCGTGTTTACAATGCGTCTTTACGCGCATTTGTATTATACACTAGTTAGACTTGACCCATTAGAGTTGATGATTTTAGACACTTACAGGCATTCGTCCACTGTTGTTTGAGAGGCTAGGTAGACGCATTTTGGATCGGCGAGCAATAAAACAAGCAAGGCTCCATCAACGGCGTTGGCTCAGTCACGTTTTGCGTATGCCTTCAATTCGTTTGCCGACAATGTACATTTAATTCAGATCTTTAAGCCTGGGCTTTATTGTAATAAATTGTTGTCATTTACAAGTTTTTTAAACAGTTATGTCGAAAATCACAACAGACTTTTTATAATTTTTCGTTTATGAAGAGTTTCATGGTTATGTCTGTTTATCAATTGTTGTACATTCCTGTAGATTATCACCATGATCGTAACAGGCGAAGAACATCCAGTATAGCGGATATACGATCGTCGTCTGCGAGTCGCTCTAACAGTGACTTGACAGAGAATGACATCTCGTCGTCTGCCACGTCTGAGGATGATCAAGATGGAACTAGTTTGTCGGGTTCATCCTCAGATACCTCGGAATCATCAGAATCGAGTACATCTCCGACATCAGCAAGCTCATCTTGTGACTACACGGATCACGAGGAGACCAGTTCGCATTCTGCTGATGGATCATCGAATAAAGGTATGCTTAAACGAAAAAAACATAGAATGAAACGTAGATACAGAGAAGATGTGACGATACTTGGAAGTAAACATATGACAACTTTGGCTATACACGACGAAGAGAATCACATGCCACCAGCTCGTCAGAATGTTTCTGAAAAATTTGCTCAGGTAGGCATTCCGATAATGTTTTCTTAATGATAATTGGCGCAACGGTTTGTTTTCTAAATTATCTATTAGAAACCAGATAATTATCTCATTTAGTAAAAGAATCGCCATTGTGCATGACGATAGATTCTTATCTCTATGCTCAGTGATTGCGTATCTTTTTGTTTTTCGAATTGAAGCTTGTCTAATTTTATCTGTAAAATACTATCATTTTCAGAATCACGTGTTAGTTAGAACAAGGACGAGCTAATCATCTTACCTCTTATTTTGTATCAGATCAGGTATTTTTATGGGCGTGTTTGTGTGTACTGTAATTTTCTCTGTTGCTTAAAAGGCTTTGTAAGTGCAAATTTATATTTAAAAAATCAATTCCAGCATATGCACGCCGACGTTTTGGACAACGCAAACTTAAACGAGTAAGAATAGTTTTATTGCTTTCTGTTAATTTCTCCACAACATTAGATGTTGTCACTTGGTGCAGAGACAAATCAGTCGCAAAAAATGCAAACTCCTCGTATGCACAGATTTACAATACGTCACTACGGTCCAATGAAGGCTGTCTGGGATTGGCTGTTCCTGTTTCTAGTCCTGTACACTGCTGTCAGTGCGCCATTTATCGCTACTTTCATTTTGTTGGACACGGAAAAACAAAAAGTGAGTTTGATTTTTTTGGTAACAGAAACTGAGAACAACTTGTTAGCCTGAAACATAACCACATTGCAAAAAGAAAAGTTACTTGTTTAAAAAATATCTGTTGGAAAACCATTCTAGGCAAATATCGAGGGAAGCTCACGTACCATCAGAATCTGGTGTAAACACGCATACACATCCACAAACACACACGAATATATATATATATATATATATATATATATATATATATATACACTGCTATACAATCATTCATTTATATACACTGAGTTTCACTGATTATGCTAATGGAAAATAAATCTACTCTGCTTTTTAATTGTTTACTTCTGTTTATATATATATATATATATATATATATATATATATATATATATTGGCCTATTTAACACACATTTTTTTTAGTTAAGAATACCTATAACATTATTAGTCTTATTTACTAGACTATTAGCTTATTGTTCTGATTCTGGTATATTGTTGAGTTCATCTTCACTGTAATATTTGTCGTATCCACCTAACATAACGAAGAGGAGATTGGTTACAACACATGTACAGTGGATTGGATGAACGAATATACTAACGAATCCAGAACAATGGCTGTAGATACTGGTAGAAATAAGATTTATTAATAAATGTTATTCCATTGAGTACGTTGTTTTGTTCTTATATATATATATATATATATATATATATATATATATATATATATATATATATATATATATATATATACGAATACAGTAGTATCCATTCTATAGTTCGTTATATCGAATTTGTTTTTGTATAACATTGTACTCTATTGTTGTTTTATGCAGCTGCTATGGTATAGCGCTCAAAAACATGACGAAAGTATAGATTCACCATTACCATTGTCTTTTGTAACGTTTATCGTGATACTGACTTTCTTCTGCGGTGGATTTAAAATGCCAGCTGCTGCTACATCAAATGGCTGAACTTGAATGATTTATTTACATTTTCTTCGTAGTGTTCTCTGATTTAGGCCTTGAAATGTAACGTTAAGATTTGATGATTTGATACTACCTTATGCGTTAGAAATAGTGTGTCAATTTGTGTTAGTTTCGTGAATATAACCTAAATTTTAAGAAAAACTGTTGATATTCTCTAAACCGAATTTTTCATGTTATTGTTACGAAAATTATCTTCTTTGTATTGATTAAACTAATGAATTCCGCTTTTCACTTCCTTTCACGAAAAATTGCTTTGGTGAACTAGAAGAGATTTTCAAAACACTCCCCTTAATTCATAACTACAAAATATGTGCGTTGTTCTTTTAAGAACAGTGTAAGCTGATCGAGTTATCCGAGATATTTCATGAAAGTCAGGTAGAATATTGCATACATGGATGAAATTTTCCAAGTACAAAGGATAAAATTAAATCTAAATAGTCTATATCTGAAATGAAGATTTTATTAGACGTTTGTTTATGCACACCAAACTTTTGGTGTTACAAAAGTGCTCGTAAGTTACAAATCCAAAGTCAAGGATGTAAGTACTTATTTGTGTTTGTGTTGCGAGCTGTCTTGGGCCAACCGCGAGACATTTGGCTATTCGAATAAATGATATCGAACCTAAGTTCAATCAAGAAGGCACTGATGTCACAAAATATTCAATAAAGCAACAAATTATAGAATATAATCCAGGCACCCCGCATTGATTACTTTAACATAATTGTTAAACGATGACAGCTTTTATTTTTACCTTTGCTTGAATCGAATTCTGTAAAAGGCATTACGCTAATTTTTTCACAAGAAAAATTATACACGACAAATTACTCTTCGAAAGAATTTTTCTCGTTGGGCAGTATTTTATATACTGCGTTTTCCTTTGTTAAAATGCTTACCTAATCCCATAGGCGACGTGTTTTTTCTTTCTTCTACTCTCGATATTATGAATAAAAGACTCCGATACTCTTGCATTACTGGTCTATTTCCTTTTTTGTTTTTATGAAATTGCCGTTGATAAGAGCATATCTTCAAAAGTAGCTTCACTAGCTTCTGTTAGGATAAGCTCTACTAATTCGAACATGCTAAATAATGTTATGCAGACAGGATTTCATGATGGGTTTGAGATATTTGGAGTGTTGAATATACTAATGATCTGTTTTTTGCGACCTTGTCTGATTTGTCCGACTTATTCAGGCTACCTGTCGATGTTGAGTAGAGGCTTTATTTCACATTAGTCAAGCTTTTATCACTAACTGGGACTAATCCACGGTCTGTTAGTTATGGAAGTGTATTTTAAAGGTAAATTTTTGTCACCGCATACGTTTGTTTATCCTAACTACCGCGGAGAATTTTACGATGAATTGCATCTTGCATTTTATAGATTCTTTTGGTTTCACGAACACTAAATACAATAATATATTTTGCTATGAATGGAGATTGTACTTGCTTAATTAATTGCCCAATAACGCGATTGTTTGACATTATTCTGAAAATCGTTCCCAGTCTAATATTTGACTATTAATTTGATAAATATTACCAAAAAGTACATCCTTATAGTGAGTTGCCGTTTCTTTTACATATTTCGCAAGTATTTTGTTGTTTTAATTGCTGAGGATAACGGATTTTTACTTTCAATATGTTTATTTTCTTACACGTTTATAGGACAACGGTTGGATATCGTTGAGTTCGCCGCCGATTCCACTGGCTTCTGAAACGAGCTTACGACGCATTCTCGACTACATTGTAGACGTCACCTTCATCATTGATGTGTTTGTGAACTTTCGCACCACCTACGTGAACAAGAATGACGAGTTGGTCTCGCACCCGGGCAGGATAGCCATTCACTACTTCAAGGGCTGGTTTCTAATCGATGTTGTGGCAGCTGTTCCTTTTGATCTGCTGCTTTTCTGCACACATACTGATGAGGTATAAAATAAAGCCTTAGCATATATTCATGTTATCTCGTAGTCTGAGTAATTTCCATACTGCTCACTCGCTGGCCAAACTATTGCTGACAGCATTATTTTTAAGTTTTACAGTATAAACGCGATTTAATTAAGGCCCTTCTTGGAAACAAATTAGGATGCTCAAGTCGATTCTGCTGATGACTGACACCATTTGACGCGTTAACATTTGCCTTGTCCGGAGTACAATAAAACTGATGGTAATTGTCGATACTACTCTGTAGTATCCACTATTTAATCTCGTTACTATATATTCAGTGGACTACACTACTTTTACGTTTGGTTTTTCGATTCTGTGGCAAAAGGCCCTAATAGAGCTCATTGGTTGCGTGAATTTGTATTAAAAATTGTTATTTTCATTATTATTTGTTAAATGATTTCACCCTTGTTGAGTTTACACATTCCTTTCATCTGTTTGTAATTAGCCTTTTAATATCTTTTGTTAACTTCTAAATATATTAGGGACATTGCGAGCCGAAAAATATTTTTTGATTTAACTGTTTTATTCAAAAGATTGTAAACGAGTTTTTATCCATAGAATATTACCAGGTAACGACGTTTCTTGAGAGCTTCTTTTTAACTCATGTTTCCCAACCTTTCCCGGCATATTCTTAAATTGTTATCGCATAAATTGATCGTACAGTAATCACGAAAGAAAATACAAAGTTAAAGCTGCTATGAATCTTTATTTATATGTTAGTGTTTGCCTTTTACAATTACTGTGTATTTGATTTTCTCTATAAGGATGTGGAAATAAACTTCTAAACGTTGATAGTTGCAGGTTTAGGAGGAACTTAAAACTCTCCGTTGCAAAATAGTATTTGATCAACGCGAAGCTATTATGGAGCTGAAGTACTAATTGAATTCACCAGTTTTGCTGCTAAACTAAAGTTTATACGATTTTTCAGTGACAGTAAATATTCAAAAGCGAGCGCCTGAATTGTTTAGCACTACATTTATTATAATTTGATTTATTCTAGTAACATTGCGTTTCCGTATGTAAACAAATACAGGTTTATTGTTGCGAACATAAGTTATTTACGATTATAAGATACTTCGTTGGACTTTATAAGTAATTTGTACGGGCAGTAGGAATTTCCAATTTTTCACTCATATTGGTAGAACTGAGAGGGCGACATTTTCCCTCTGATGGAAACAAATAATGAGTCTAGTTGATGCAGTTGATGAGAGTTATCCTAACTCATACTGACATTGACGAACTTTAGAAATGTATTAGGCTAAAGGTGAATAACGACACCACCTCAAATTGCAACAGCATTCTCGCTGTTTGGTGCGAAGTTGATTTATATTTAGCTCATTCAGTTCTCAAATGTTTAAAAAGAGAGGCTTGTTTATTTTGAAGTGTAAACCAGACCTTTCTGAAAATCTCTCTGTGGTAGACTTAGATATTCGATCAAATGTGTATGGATTTGTGTTTTCGCCCAAATAAAACAGCCACCCGGCACCAAGTTCGTTTTACATATATATATATATATATATATATATATATTTCAGTATAAACTAAACATCGAAAGTTATATTATTAGAAGTTCACCAGTGATCGAGCCATGAGTATGAAGTGTGAAAGTGCTAGGTGTACATGTCCTTATTAGGAATTCTTCAAAGGCTGTCGAGAATTTGCCGCGCACATTACTTGAAGAGTTTTCATTAGGAATGATACTGGTTTTCTGAATGAATTTCTGTTTCTGCTTTATGCGATGGATAGTTATTACTGCCAAATGTATATATAATGGGATTGATGCATATACTATACTCACAAACTTGAATTAAATAATTGTTATTACCGCCCGCACAATCAATGATAGTTTAATAAATGGAAAATTTGTTTATTTATTACTTCAGTCTTCGTCATTGCACGTTAACGAAGAAATATTGACTGTTCGAATATTTGACTGCTAGTTAATGTGGCTGGTGCATATTTAAATATGATTGGAATTGTTGCTGTAGGTTTTTTGTTGTTGGGACATTAATTACTAAGCTTCTGATTTAGGGTTGATTTAAAAATGAAGTTCTGGTCATTAATGTATTGATTTTAATACGGACCGGACCATGTTTGTTACAAACATTCGGTTTTTGAATGTGACCATTGGGTTTGAGTTCCAAGAACATTATTTGTTATTACATTGGTTTGGTAGGTTTCGAACCTGAAAAGTTCACATTGTGTGAACTTGATATAGACTATTAACATTTTTTCATAATATTAGTAAAAATAAATTTATTCTTAAGAAATGACCAACAAGCTCACAGTGTAAATCTATTCAAACATGAATTGGAGAATAAACGAACATTGGTTGCGTGTGCGGTGATAACAATTACTTTTATCAAGGTTGCGATCTTGATCTATGCACCTGATCCAATATGTAAATACATTTGTCAGTATAAAATAAGCATTGTATAATATAGAAAGGGTAGAAACTCAATTAATTTTAATTCATTAAGTAGACAGGTTTCGTTCGTATTGAGAACTCAACACATACTGTCTATAATTTGTTGCGGACAGGGTTCGAACCTGGGCATTTCTGCTTCGGAATTTGTCGTTCGAACCACTAGGCCCCACCCAGCCGCACAAATAGTTTAATTAATCCAGATGACATTCGAGCTCATGGCCGATGATTTAAAATACCAGAGCTCTAGCCAGTGAGTCATATGGAGGTCGCACAAAAACTGACAAGACTATTGGATGAAGCCTTCTTACCTTATGCTAAGCCTTTGGTAAAGTTTTAGTGCACGATTTGCATTAATTGGTAAGTGAGTACTGATGATATTATGAGAAGCGTGTCTTAGGTAGTGTATCAGTCTTAGCTGCCGAAGGCAAGTTTCGCCTCTGGCGTCTGAATACCAGCTACTCAGAGCATATGTTGCTTGTCAATCATGAGTGCATACCATCTAAGATAAGGGAAAATATGAATCAAAATTTTGTATCATAACTTTGAATTGGCGACCTGGTGTTCATTTTTATCCAAAATCATTTCAAATTGAATAACTATATTGCAATAATTAATTTTTTTAAATGATAATTTATTACTGTTTATGACGATAATACGATTTGATCATGACATTAATTCTGGAACTTGTTCTTTTTATTTACTGAACTTGATTATATTTGGCTTTCACCTTAACTGATTTTCGAAGGCACCGCGTGGTTAAGGGCATTATATGACGATTAATCTTGTTCTTATTTTTAATATTATTTTGTAAAAAAATAGATGTCACGTTTTATCGGCTTCTTGAAGACAACACGCCTGTTGCGCCTTGTTCGCGTGGTTCGTAAATTGGAGCGTTATTCTGAATATGGTGCCGTAGTTCTCCTTCTTCTAATGGTGACCTTCGCATTAATTGCCCATTGGCTCGCCTGCATTTGGTATGCGATTGGTAATCTACAGCGCAAAAGCGGCGACAAACTGCGTATTGGCTGGCTGGACCAACTCGCTGCGCAGATGCACCAACCATTTCCCAACGATACTAGTCCCAGTTCAATGTTACCAGGCGTTTTGATCGCAAACCCGCAACCAACTCCACCTGGTATTTATGGTAAGTGGGTTTAAATGTAGGAAAATATATCAGCTACACGATTTTGTATTAAAAAATATTTATATTCACCCGTGTTTTTTTCTATTCAAGTGCCAATTAATTATTGTGGCATTGTATATTTAGTAGGACTGAAATAGAAGTAGCATTAACAATGCTTGAAATGTAGCACATCTACCTCCAAAACTTACCCATCGGTTGTTTACATCCAAATGGCGCGTTATATGGTTTTACGAACAGCTGCGCTGCCATATAACAAGTACAGACGTGGCTTAGACGGAATAACTTTGTTATTTTATTAATTACTAGAACAGCACCTATGAACAATGACTGTAATATTGTTGCTATGGATTACGCAGTGCCTTCATCAAATTTAAAATATCCACGATTTTCTTTTGTGATTTCTTGATTTACACTCATAAATATAGTCATGTGAATTAGTTTACCGAGTGTTATTTGATTTCTGATGAAGGTACTGGAAACGTCATGCCACAGAGATTAGATCGACTCTCATTTCCTGTGGTTAGTACAAATGGTGTGCAAGTCTTCGGAGTGACGGGATTAATCAGCACCCAGCCATCAGGAAGACGGACAAGGCGCGTGCTTGGAAACGACGAGCAATCGGATTATTGCGGAACTATGAGTGCAAATCAAAATACCACGAAAGAACATCGTGAATATGCTAAATTTAATAACTGCTATATTTGTAAAATTGAATCTAGTTATGAGTTATGCCTAATAATAAATATTATAACTTAGAAAATGCAGTCCATTATCATGCATATATATATATATATATATATATATATATATATATATATATATAGTTATTAGAAAATTAGAAATAAAATAAATTGTTTATTAAAACAGAACACAGTGAACTATTCGCATTACTTTGCTATACATAACTTGCAGTCAAAAAAATAATTTTCTGTTTCCATAGACCTTTATATCATGCGTTCATCATTCGACTATAAAGTTCTACTAATATAATATCGTATTTATTAGGCCAAAAGTCAACATAACTAATAGAAAAAATTCCAATGCTAAACTAAACTCATAGCGCCGGAAGCATATTCAATAGAATTTGGATGATTACAAATACGGCTTACTGTATAATGAGTATTACTGATGCAAGCAACAAAATCGGACCGCAGTCCGATTTCCGTAACTTTCTGGCAGAAACTGTCATACTAATGCCAGTAAGATTGTGCTTGTAAAGAGCGGTAGTTGATCTCGTTGAAACCTTGAACGCATGTCCTTCTGGGCAAAATTTAAACTTGGCTTTAAAGAACTTAATCATTGAAATGGCATATTATTTGGTGTAATAATTCGTTTACTACTATGTTTTTAAAGATAAATGTTGCAGCACGATGATTAAGACGAAGTGTAGCTGAATAAATGTATATACAATCGGTACCAAACGGCAGGGTCATTGTAAAAATTCGCTCCGTAATTAATTAATTGTCATTATCAAAAACACAGTTAGGTATTGGCTGTAAAATGACACACAGCTGCTCGTTCCTTGTTGGATGGAGTTTTTGAAATTCATTGTTTTCCTTCTTTTTAATGCTTTGCCACCAATGTTTACCAAGCACCATCTGTCCAGAAGATAGCAAATGTCATTAATCAGGTAAGTCGTCAGCGGTCGACAAATATTCTTTCGCATCCGACACTCTTGCTCTTATTATTATCCATTGAACACTTTATTTTCACTACATAGGAAAACAGATCTCCAGATGTTACATCATATGAGATGATAGTATTCCGATGGTACCATCAGCATTCGTGATATTTTTGCCACTACGAATAGCTGAAAATTATCGATTTTTAGGCTTGTGGTATCTATGGTTTCACACTCATCATGTATTTGCGTTTAATGCTCTCAAATGCATGTACGGTCTAACTTGTATTTAATCAATGAAAGACTATTTGTAGCTTATATTAAGCCCTTAAATGTCTTTGTTTGTAAAATGCTTGCAATCCAGGTAACTTGCTGGTCATGCCCAATAAATAGATGCAGCTAATGGACAGAACCTCTACACATTAATGTATCTTGGATAGACAGATATTCTATCCTTTGGTTTATTGACACTTATTTTTGTGTCCTTCATCAGTATTAATCATAACCAGCGTAGCTCAGCCACTACTAATTAGTAAATATTTTGCGCACTTGAGAAGAATTCCAGAAGCCTAGGGGTTCATGTGGTTGACTACGAAAATTTGTGTCATTAATTTGAGCCTCACTGTAGTTCCCACCTGCTGCTGATTTTTTGTCAATTATGGAAACATATTATCGTGCCTTTAAAAAAAGACTATAAACGTTGCGTCCTAGGTGTGCTTTTTTATTTATATTTCTTAACCAGCCCTTCATGCAGACGCTTGTTTGCTTAGCCGATTTCACTCCGCTTAGTTATCTTAACGCAAGTAAATCATTTTCTTCAAATTGCAAGTAGGTAACTTTTCAATTTAATATCATAATGTTATTGTAATATTATATATTAACCAAAAAATCTATTTTAAATAAATTGCTTGTCAAGACGGTTGGAGCTATCTGATCACTATAAATTGTTCCACTTCCAGTTACGTGTTAAAAATATATAAAATGCCAAATTTAAATATAGATGCAAAGAACGCATTTAATAGATTCACGAAAGCAAAATTAATTTTATGATATTCTTTTATTTCATTTGCGAATGCATACGTTCTATTTATTTTTCTGGTTCCTTTTCAGCGCTGTCTGGAATAGACGGTGCCGGTTCTATAGGCAGTATGACGAACTTGAAGCTACTGAATCGGTAAGGTCATCTTTCATTTGATACTGAAATTTAGTGACTTTAATTCATAGAAATTCCATCTTTAATACTCGGCAAGCTTAAAGTCAACTGGGCATATCCTGAGTCCATGAAACTTTTTTGATAAATATTCAAATTACTACTTCTTTTTTGTTTTAAAGCTTTGAATGCGATAAATTATGATGAACAAATTTATTACATTTTAAACTACTTGGAACCATGATCTTGTGTGTCGAGTGATGGGAACTCATTTTTTCACTTTGGTTAAATCTAGCCACTGGCAGTTGGCAGGAAGTGTGCTTCTATTGCCTTTGCGTTCTGGCAAGTAAATAAATTATTCGGCGCTTTAAATCATTTTTCTCAAAACATTCTATCGCTGTGAAGTCCAAAACTGGAATGCCTTTTTGCTTACTTACATTAGTGGACATTGCTGGTATCCATTTTTTGATAGGCCGATGAACATAATAGGTTTTGTTATAATATATTTTTCTATCCTGATGACTGTCCGGGAAGTTGGGAGTACAAAATTAATCTTTTTCTATTTATCTTACATTTAACTAGAACAACGGATGGTTTAGCCGGCCTTCCTTCTGATCTTCAACTTTCAAAGCAAATGGGACCGAATCTCAAGTCGAGGTACATTACCGCATTGTACTTCACTTTCTCCAGTTTAACTTCTGTTGGTTTTGGAAACATCAGTCCGAACACAGACCCGGAGAAAATATTTTCCATCTGCATTATGTTACTTGGGTGTAAGTTTAAAATGCCTTTTAGGTTAAAACTTTATGAAAATTGTACGTTGTATGCAGTGCTCTGTATTAATTAGTCTCTACTCGCTGTTCACCCGAATTAATTGAAGCAGCGAAAGAGCTAATTTATAATTTCTAATACTTATTTGTGGAATTTCGAATGATTGTATATTTGATTACTGTTGGTAGGAATAAACATTTATGATCCTTCGTTGCGACGAGAGCAATTTTCACCTCTAAGGTATCCTTAAGGTTTGCAACCGTAATTTTCGGCTTCGAAACATTATTTTTCATTTATTGTAGACAATGCATATATATATATATATATATATATATATATATATATATATATATATATATGTGTGTGTGTGTGTGTCAAAATATGTCAAAATCAGCATGAACAAGAAGTTTTATCCTGAGTATGCATGCGTTTCTTTGTAATTTGCTAGTCTTCGATTTAGGCCGTCACCGCCCATTCGTCTTACAATGCTAGGCCACTCATTAAGTGGATTTGGACGCGATGCCGATTCGTGCTAATTGTTAGCCACTAAACGTGTATGACACTTTTTGGTCATGTTGAATTTGGTATATGCCCCTGGTTCTAAATTCACTAAGTTGAGGCATAAATTATTGCAATAGCCGAAAAAAAGCATCTTTTTACACCTTCATGTCTTGATGTTAACTGTTTTAGCACTTATGTACGCCGGTATCTTTGGTCATGTTAGTGCTATCATTCAACGTCTTTACAGCGGCACAGCTCGCTATCACACGCAAATGATGCGAGTCAAAGAGTTCATTCGCTTCCACCAGATACCGAATCCGTTGCGGCAACGCCTAGAAGAATTCTTCCAACATGCCTGGTCCTATACAAACGGCATTGACATGAACATGGTACTGCGTTCCTTCCCGGAATGCCTACAAGCCGACATCTGTTTGCATTTAAATCGAAATCTGTTAAATAATAGCCCTGCATTTAAACGTAAGTTGGCCACTATTGTGATAATTCTAGTTTAAAACATGCTCTCCAGCCAATTGACAAGTAAACTTTTGAATCTCAGCACAGATAATGACGTATGCCAGCTAATATAGTAGTGGCGGTTTAATTATTTTTCTTTTATTTTCGATTTAATACATACGCCATGGCACGTAGGATCTTTGATGTAGTTGATGTAAATTAGGATTCTGCTACCTGATGTGCTTTTACAGCCTACAAATAATTAAATATTATTTCTTGATTATGCGACAGTAAAGCATCAGTTTTCAGATGCTGTTGTTTCGCTATTTATGATGAGTACGAGAATGATGTCGTTGAAAATGATTATGAGGTTGAGGTTAATCACATCAATGATGGTGATAATGTGGATGGTTATGATGATCATGAATGTATTTTGGTGTATAACTTGGCTGTTTTATCTCCGTATTGAGTCACAATGGTTTTACATCAAACTTATTGTCTTCCACCATAAAATTGCCGTAAAACGTGTCTTGGTTGATAGTTTAAGATTTGATGCCCTTAAATGCATAAATAAATAGCTTTAAAATTTACTGCTAATAAAAACATTCATTAGCACCTAACAAGGAGCCGCATTTATCATTGAAATTTTGTCATTGTTTGTTGCTGTAAACGCCCCGGCTTCAAGTAAATGCCGTACGACGTTATAAACTCGGTTAAGGTGCTCTGAATAGAGATTAGTTACTGATATGGGGGCCCTTAAGAGGGCCTGGTAATGCGTTCTCTTGAAGTCTTCAGAGTTTGAAGATGTCCTAGAGCCTTGGATGGACTCTGGTTGAGTTGTCGCTCCCGTGGTTGAGCTGCAATCACGATGTGGATAGTGTCCTGCAGGTTCTGCACTTAATTGGCTCGTCTCTCCGGTATACCGCAACAAGATGAGTCACGGATGTACTTAGTTGTTGGTGAAACTATCAAATCACCAGCGTAGGTATTGACAGCCGACAGAACGCACACGCGTGAAGCAAGTAGAATGCAAATTCCACAACTGACTTGCATGATAAATTACCGTGCTTAAATAGCATACAATATGTCTACTTGCACACTATTGGTTAAACGTGGTTAAACGGCAATTTCGCTTTTTTCTCATTGGTGCAACGTAAATAAATTTGAATTTAATTTACGCAATATGTTGGTGATTGATTTGTTTCGTTACATTGCTAAATATAAGACTAATACTCGGTTTTATCGACTTGCAATAATGAAATTTACCTTATTTGAGGACGACAAAAGACCTTGAAATCAAGTCAAATTTCAAAACACTGTGATAAAAAACACTTTTGATGAACTATTTTTCTAATTTTCAATTAACTTACAGATTATTAATTGCAGATAAGCTCGTTACACTTTGTATACATCTACATTTTTGTGTTAGATGCCTTTCTAGATATTTCATAATTGAAGTCTCTTTAGTATATTTTTTGAAAGGTTTTACTTATGTTTTAACAAAAGCAATGTGAACTCCTTTTGCCTCTTCATTTCCTTTATTTTGTGGTTTTCAAGCGGTATTACAGTTAGACTTCTTTCTTTTGATTTCTGCCTGAGCTATTATGTTCTCATCCGTATTTTTCTGTTAAACATAACCGACTTTATTTTTGGCACAATCGACGGTATCTCGACACTACTTGCAACGACTTAAGCAATGTATATTCAACAGTAACATGTCATCGTTCTCAGCTTTTCATTTATGGAAGATAATTTTTTTCGGTCTGGAATGTGAGAGTATACCATTGGTGTTGTAGTGATTCATTCGAAAGAGATGATCAGTCTTTCGCCAGTCAGAATCTGATTAAGATTTTGCTTCATGTGGGTTTCAGCATTTCACACGTATTCATGTGTATTAAAATGGTGAAAAAAATCCAATAAGCCTCCATGGATGCCAGTGCTCCTGTTTGAACACATAACCCTATCCGGAAGTTTACCAAAGATCATCTTGAATTCTATCGGATGAAAGCTTAATCCAACTATGGCTTGTCACCGAAAATAAAACCTGAATAAATGTTTTCCATCTCTGCTCACACTTAGCTCTTTAACATACAACTACCGCTGCGCAACTAGGATGAGATCAAACCCTGGTGTGAGAACCGAGCATGTTTATTACTGCAAGCTGTACGGAAGATGTGGTTCAGTATTGTCTTAATTTTGCTAACGGGTTGGTATCAGCTTCGAAGCGTAATTATCTCCGCGAAATGTAGGCAGAAAACCTATGCACTTGTAGTGGTTATTCTGCAGAGTGCCTGATAAATTAGGCTATCGGCCTGGTTGGCATTTGTACCAATGAATTGGCCCACATTTGTTAACCAAATATAGAGTGGGTATATACGGCGTACTACCGGCTCCTACTGTTGAGCCGTCAGTAAACACGAAACCCACGTGTACATGAGATTGTACCTTTCATTTCTACTGACTTTGGTTTATCCTTCTGGTCCTATTTCAACTAATGTTTTACTAGGTACCCAACACCTAACACGCAATTGCATTTGAACGAGTTTTTCTGAACGGCTTTCTTTTTGTTCCGGCGTTCGACACCTTGATCGATTATGTCGGCGTTTCAGTGAAATCTTTGTATATTTTTGGAGTGAATATTTGTGCTATTTGTAATGAACTTGCTGGCTTCGAATACATCAATGGAAGATCGCTTCCATAGATAAATTACCTATGCTCTGAATGTATCAATTCCATGCGGTCAGTCCTTTCTGCCAGTCGTCAAGACTTTCATCTACCTGTTATCTATGTCGAGATATACAAGTGTAAAGGCCTTGCTGAAGCTGTTTTCCAATTTATGTAAATGAGTTTGGAATTTCTAATTTATTTCTCTAAGCACGACTTCCAAAGATTTCGAAACAATTATGTTATCGCTCTTTATATATGCCGCTGAGATTTAGGTAAATTTCAACTATGTCTACCACTGCAAGGATGTCCTCTAAATCTCTGAATTCAATTTGTGTGGTTTAAGATCATTAGCAGGTTATGTTTATTTGGCATTACTTAAAAGTAACATCTACGAGCTGCCCTGTTTAATCTTGTTGCTGTTTTAAATTTTATCACTGTTGCATCAAGTTAGGGAACGCTGATTGAATTGGCTGGATTACTTTCTAAAAGAGACCATTTGCATTTGGAGCTCGCCAGGCTTCCGAGGCAACTCCGGCGGTTGGCTAAAATCGCAGGAGACTTGGATAAAAACTCTTTTGACCGAACAATATTATTCATAATATACGTACGTAGGAAACGAGGTCGAGGATTATAATCTATTTTTCTACGACCAATAAAGGGAGTTCAGCTGACATTGCAAGATTATAGTTTGTATTCAAATAATCGCTTTCTATTAGAATATTTTGACATTGGCACTGAGCAATTAGAACAAATCAAGTTGCTCTAAATTGCACTACAGACCAATTAATAACCTTGTTTATTATAGTTATTTAAAATATTTTGTAATAGTATATGTATTTGGCAAATAGGTCATTACCTTTAATCCTTTTTATCATAATTAAGTACTTTTCGAAACAAAAAATGAAGCTTAAGTTATTTACTACTCTGGTATTTTATCGTTTTTACCCGTATTTGGTTCCGTTACCGTATTAATACCATTTATTCATATTCCTTGTCCAGTTATTTTGAGTCGAATAATTTTTATTATTTGTTTTATTCATGTGTTAGTGGCCAGTCAGGGCTGCCTGCGTACTTTATCGCTAAAATTCAAGACTACTCACGTGCCGCCAGGTGACACTCTGGTGCATAAAGGTGATGTGTTGTCGGCGCTGTATTTTGTGGCACGTGGTTCAATTGAAATTTTATCCGGCCCAGATAGCGACATACTAGCGATTCTAGGACCAGGTGATGTATTCGGTGAGCACCCATGCCGTTACTCCACTGTTGGAAAGTCCAAGTGCAATGTTCGTGCTTTAACTTATTGTGACCTGCACAAGATTCATCGAGAAGATCTGCTGGAAACTCTAGGAATGTATCCAGAGTTTGCTAAATCTTTTGCTGAAGGACTTGAAATAACATTTGACTTAAGAGATGTAGGTATACATATTTTGTGTTCGAAATCACTCTTTCTATCTGTTTTCTCATAAGTCGTCTTCTGTTTTATTTACGAAAAAGTTCAAACTAGTGTGCAATTTATTTGTATTGATTAAGTAGCGAGTCTGAATGTTTGACCTCTTCTTGTTTATAGTCAGGATATAATTCTTTTAAACTATACAATTAATATTCGTATTTTAGGAAATTCATTTCCACTTTCATCGTCAGTGGTCAGCTGTCCAAATGTTAGAATATGAAACAGTTCGTAGCCTTGTTTAAAAACATTGAGTAACTTTCAGTTATTTATACTCTATACCTTATGGATACGCATAACATACGGAAGTCACTCTCAATTTTTGCCACGCGTACATGCAAATTGGTATAAACTAAACAGTTAAAAAACGCGTTACCCGGATTTACTCCGGAATAATTGTCTTCTAGTTTATTTTCTCTCTTTACACATCTAGATAAAAACAGTATACTGGTGTTTGTGAACTTAGACTTAGCTTTCGTAGGATAAGGATCAGTTCTGAAGATAAGCATGGCATGGAGATTCTCGCAGTACGACAAAATTGAATATGATAACTATTTGACCATGAAAATAGCGTATTTAAGTATCTTTATAAATGTCTTTCATTTTTTTGCATTTGTAGCCTAGATTCAGAGTCATAATTGAAAATTAATTATATTTATTTTTGTTTCGTTTTAATAATTTTATTAATCACTTTGTAGTAGTGTATATTTACAAATTATGCAAGAAATTTGTTAAAACGACATGATCTGCAATTTTTACGCCTTATATCTTGAATGAAGATTCACACACTAATACGTAAACTTGAGACATTTCGATCGAGCGACATTTTATTTATTTGGGTCTGGTGTGCAGCTTAAATTATTAATGCTAATCCTTTGGATTCGGTTTTAATAAATGGTTAGTACGTTTTCATTTAAATTCTTTTATGGAGAAGTCAAGTTTTTACTTGGTATTTATTTTATATGCTGCACGATTCAAATTTTTGTTCTTTTTTACCTTATGCTTATATTTGGTTCGTAAAGAGCAATCTCGTGATTCCATCTCTTCGTGTTGGGGGTTCTGGTTTTGGCGGAGGACTCGGTGGTACACCAGTGCCATACACTGTGAACTTGGATAGCAGTTCTGGTGTCGGATTATCACCTGTAGACTTGACAACAAGCAACGTGTTTGCTGGAGCTGAATTGACGTCCCCAGGAAACGAAGGCTTAGTTGAAAAAGGTAATTTCATCTTCGACAGAATGCTCATTAGCCATGAGCCTGAAAGTACTTTCATCAATCTCTTTCCTCTCATACACGTGACTATAACTCAGTTTCAATGTACTGGATTTCCAAGTATACTGAGCGTACAACAATCACATTTGTGTAACATAAGGTTCTGCCATATGTGATGAACCATCATTTCTAGATATTTTTGTATCACTAATGTAGACGGATGGTCTTTGGTTTGTGTTCTTGTGTTTTTTGTCGCGTAATTATTGAATTTGTTTTAAATCTATCCCATTAGTCCATAATTGGTCTCGCCAACCCCTTTAATTATTTTGTTATGTCATTTCAATTTCCGCTTCTTTTCGTTGTGAGGACCAACTGTCTGCGACCGATGGTGCCGTTACCAGAAAAGTGCACAGCTTTTTTATTTGATGCTATAGTTAGCAACTAAGGCACGAGAACCCATTTAAAGTGTTAATTGGCTACACCTTCATGTCGTGAGTGCGCGTGGTTCTTTGTGTGCGTTTGCTTCTATGCTGCCAAATACCGAGTTTACTTTTAATTGTATGGGAATATGTTGAAACAGTTATGCGTAACACAAAATATAATAAAGACAACAAATTGTGAGCTATTATTAAGCTGAGATCAACTGTGTAGAACAAAACAAGGCTTAGAATTAAATGTACTTTAATTTGCCATTTTTCACACGATAACTGATACGGAAATTACTATTTTAACCGGGTTTTTCTGTAAGTATATTTATACTTGGAAATGTCGCAATTTTTATTGAATCAGCTTATTCTAGAAGCTCATTTTCTTAATTTATTAAATTACTATATTTATCATTTTAAATATTTAAGTACATATTTGTATCAATAATATATGCATTTATGCTTTGTGTATGAACTAACTCTGCTCAAGTTATTTTTTAAGATAATTTACTCGAGCTACACGTATATTCTCCAATCCTCCCACTGTACAGTTATATATATATATATATATATATATAATAATTCTGCTATATATATATATATATATATATATTATATATATATATATATATATATATATATTGAGAAACAGAGAGTTCGAATTTTCCATTATCTTTCATTTAGATAAAAGCTTTGTTGTAATTCTGATCCCGGGATTTATACACTCAGTATTATTTGTCACTCAACAATGAAAATGGTCCAGCGATTTTAATACAAATAACAGTGCTTACTGATAGTTGGAGATCGCAGTTAACAGGTTGTAAAACGATTGTAAAAATGTAAGCACCACAGTAGAAAACGTGATATCAACGCGCTAACACTCGTCACAGTAATGGTCAGTTCCTTGAAAAATAAAGCTAAGCAAGTTTTGTATGATGACCATGAAACATGACAAATAGAACAAAGTCAAATAACGAAATGTGCTGATAAATTATGTTTGCAAGAATGTGCGTTAGTGATTAGTTTCATAAACCGTATGAAAAATACATCACTCAACTACCTAACCCAAAAACAAATGAAAGAGGTGCCTCTGGTTATGTGTTTATTAATTTCTCAATTAAAACATAAATAATTGTCCGATTAACCATAAATGAACACAGCTCTTAACTTACTTAAATGAACATGAATAATCTTTACTGTCTCGCTATAAATATAGTTTAATAAATGTAAGAGTAAAGTGCCTACGAATGGACCAGCTTCATTTTTATCAGTACACATTTGCCTATGAGAGAGGTGTCCTACATCACCCTCCACTAAATTAGAAATAGCCGGAATTTAATTTGAAGGGAACAAACGACGGGGTCTTGATTTTATTTCCTAGGTGTGCGCCATAATAATTATTGTCGTATTGCTTTGCTTTTTTTGCACTGTTGTGAGAGCACATGTCTAGTTTTACCAACAGGAATGCGGTAAACAAATCGGGTTGCTCAGGAGAAGCATATATCGCAGCTTTTAACTCACGATATATGCGTTCCGTTGCATTTAGGATTGAACACAGTCGCTCTTTGTACATTAATTCCGAAAAATTTTAAGCTATCTTGAAACGTGCGTCTTATGAAATTCGGAGCTTGATCCGTCACCTCGATGCCTTGGGCCAAATCTTGCCATCCAGGTGAACAATTTTTGCATCTTAGGATCAATTTTAACCATCTTTAGTGAAGATAAATTATTGTCGTAATGGAGAAGTTTCCTCGCCTTGAAGCTGACTTGATCATATATATATATATATATATATATATATATATATATATATATATATACAGTTATTTATATATATGTATATATAGTTATATATATATTAAAATAATTTTGAATTAATATTTGTAATTATTATTGCTTGTAATTTTTTTGTAATTTGTATTATTTTTCTATTGTTATTTTAGTTTTCTTCTTAATTTAATTTTTTAATTCTCATGGTTACGTGGTGGTAACGCAAAAGTTACTAATGTCTTTTGTATCGCTGGTCGTGGTGGTGGTGAGGATGTTGATGATGATTTTGATTGTCATGATGATAATGATGATGATGATGATGATGATGATGATTGTTATGTCCACCTATGTTGGATGGTCCACGTACATGTATGTCGTCAGTGTTTATTATTAGCGTATCGTCTAGACGAGCCTTAATTATGCCTAATTCTGCAGTTAAATTATTCATTTGAGAAGTCAATGCCCGAATCAACGTTTCCAACCCATCAGAAGACATTTTAAATGTACCACAAATGCTTTATTTTTACTCAATTATATATAGAATTTTGCTCGCACAACGAGCATCGATTTAATAAAACAAATTTACACATTAATTAATTTATGTTCATTTCAGCTCGAAGTCTGCTTTTCTCATTGGGCTGACTGCTTCATTCTTATACGGACGCTTCTGCGAGGAATTTCTGTTGAAATAATGTCTGCCCTAGATAAGACCCTTTGTTCATTATTTGTCTTAAAGGTGGCTATTGCCACAATGATGATGATGATTTTGATGGTGATGATAATGATGATGATGATGATGATGATAGTTATGATGATGCTGATGATAGTGATGATGATGATGATGATGATGATGATGCTGATGATGGCGCTACTGTTTTATCAGTGTATCATGCTTATTCTGTGCCTTTTATAATGGTTGCACTATATTTATGTAAAGGATCTATCCTTTTCCATTATGGAGATACCTTGATACTAATAAATCTTTTATATTAAATGTTCTAAAATGTATATTTTTTTCAGCTATGTGTAGAAATCCAGTGTTTAATTGATGCAGACACGATAGTATGTGCCAAAATACATTCGAAATGTTATACTGAGTGGGTGTTAATGTTAAATTTTGGTCTGTACGTCGATAATTTTAACTTTCCCGTTGTGCCAAACAATTTATTTAAACAATGCTAGATTTTAATTCCTAACGCCTTGGTCTTAGTTAGAATAGCTGTGTTTCTAAGCATGAAATATCTTCGAATATTTTGTTTCGTTTTCTACAGAATGCTTTTTGTTACAAACATGTTCCATTTACGCTTTCTGCAGCTTCGCATAAAAAGCGTAGTCGCACGCTGTCTCACAGTCGATTGGTTGGACGTCATACAAGCGTTGTAAAGTCGGGCATAATTTCAAACGTCATAAGGTCGGACTCTTTATCATCTTTGAGTGAATCAGCAGGCGAGTCTCGAATGCGTAAACCAAGACGAAAAGTGCATAGCAGCGATTCCGAGGCGATTATACCTCCAAGGGCGTACAGCGAAGACAAAGATTTACAGGTTGATAATCGTCTTGGATATCACTGGCCCGACCAGTTTAGGATGAATAAGCCGGCCTCAATGTCTGCATCGATGACCAGTTACGAAGATAACCAAGAGGCTGTTAAAAACAGAGGCCATTTAAGCAGACGATATGATCTCGAAAAGAGATCAACTGTGGATTCTGTTCGACGAGGGAAGATATTGAATGCATTAGAACGTGGAAACACTCAGGAGGCTCTCGATTGCATGAAGACAGTTGATGCCAATGCTGAAGGTAAAGAATTAACTTAAAAAAATAGGATTTTATCTTCTAAAGATAATCATTCGTGCGTGCAAAGATAAGAAAAGCAAAAGCTTTGCAAAAGCTCAATCTAGCAATTGAAAAATCATGCAGATGTCAAGCATCATACAGTGGGAATCACAATTACACACACACTCAAATTTTTTTTAAACAGACAATTTACACGTCTTTAACAGTTATATACTGTTTGTGGCTGAGAGCTAATATGTGTGCAATTATGTATTGTGTGGCGCACCTAGTAACAAATTAGTTCAGTTGTGACCAGAAGGATAAACCAAAAACAGCATGAACGGAAAGTATAACCTCGTGCACATTCGTTTCATGCTTACTGGCGACTCATCACTAGGAGTCAGTATTGCATAATTTACACGTTCGTTGAAAATTAATATAAACAAATATTAATCAGGAATATTTCTCATTCACTCAAACTAATGTTAACTATTTAAATTTTTAACTATGGAATGGCATTTGTATTTTAAAGTATTCACAAGATCAGTTTACCTTCTATCCATAATAAGCATACTCCTGATTATTCACTGAATGGCATGAAATATTATACTCGAAGACGGCAGAACTAGGTGTTTCTAATAAGATCAAAATGATATTTCGTTAGCCAGAATGAACAAAATGTGAAATTCAATATTAAAATGCGTTTTGTGCTTACTGGCGATGCATTTGTATAAATCGGCAATCCGACTCTAACACACTATATCTTTTGTTAAGTAGTGTTTTACAGTTTTATATTGAAATCTCCTATGCGCGTGTGTATGAAACCAATAGTAGAGTCGACTTCATATGAAGTCTTTAGCAATGCCACTTTAAAGCAAATTCACTACAGTTAATAAGTAGTAAACCATAAAGGTTGCCAACACAGTAAGTTGAGAAATGGCTTAATTTCAAAAAAATTGAGAATAACAATCACTCTGAGCATCTGCTACTCCAACAAAGCCTTGTACCCTGGCCTCAATCGACATCAGTTATAAAATTTTCGTGGTAATCCTGTCAACATTCAACGAAGCCTATAATTATCATCTATGTAAATACGTGTTGGGTATGGCGTTTCTAATAACAAGCTATATTTTAAGTTACAATCGTAATCAATCTATATGAAGTTGACTCCACTACTCCTGTAATTGACATGCGTATAGGAGATTGTATCTAGCAACTGTCACAAATGTATTGATTACATATTGGTAGGTTTGAAGCAAGTTGCCGGCTCCTACTGATAAGTCATCATTAAGCCCGTAACACGTGCACGTGGAGTCGCAAATTTTCCCGCTGATTTTCAACTAACTTGTTACTAGATACACTTTATAAAATACATAAATGTATTTCTGTTAATTCTTTGCAAACATGGATAAATAACTGCATATAATGAACCATTATCGGCTGGAAAGTTTATTTTCTGTCCAAAGTATAAAAGGTTTCTGCATTTTCCACATGTCGTCTTGCGTTCTTATATTTATGCAATTTTTTAGCATCTAAATGCACAATGGAAACAAGAATCTTGTTATACAAATATTTTTGCATTAGGGTTTTAAAATTTGACCAATTTTAACTTTTCTTCGTCATTTATAAAATTATGTAGAGATCCATTTTAAGAATTTCATAAGAAAAGGACACATTAAATGTTTCAGGTCCATAAATATGCGTCACCAATAAAGCTAAATTTCATTTTATTATCAGCTTTGAAGTCATTGCTTATTTGATGGTAAATGTGCAATTTCAGTTAGTGATTAGTTGTGTTTTTATCCCTCCCTCGATGCGCCAGTTTACTCTGCCAGTGTTTACCCTTTTCTGCGCTAACGCGTGCTACGTTCAGTAAAGCGAAAGACAACCTGTGATCTTACCCCTTTGTATTACCGGTGCTTAATTCTTTCCATCATATGCATTGTAGGTTCTGGAACACGCTCATAGTACTGAAGTGAAATAATGGCAAACAGGAGGCTGACTCTGTTTATGTTTGAATGTAGCTAGTACAACATTGTTTAACGATTTTGCTTTATGTATGCTGAGCTTTAATGCGGAGTTAACATATAACACTAAATGGGTGGTGTTGTAATTTTAGTAAGCGTGCAGAAAATAGTAAAAAGTTTTAACTGCTGCGGATGACGTTGGCATTTGAAGCCCTAATAACAGATCACCTCGAAAATGATGCACGTTAGGTTTTTTGTATTAGGTGTTGCTCACCTAGTAACAAATTAGTTCAAATTAGACCAGAAGGATAAACCAAAGACAGCATAAACGGTAAGTATAATCTCGTGCACATTCGGTTCGTGTTTACAGGCGACTCATCAGTAGGAGCCAGTAAGCACGAACCGAACGTTCACGAGATTATACTTTCCATTTATGCTGTCTTTGGTTTACTCTTCTGGTCATATTTGAACTAATTTGTTACTAGGTGCGCAACATCTAATGCAAAATTGCGTATATACTAGTTCTCAGCTGCAAAATGTATTTAGCTCGTTAGCTTTAATTGGAAAACAGTATTAGCTATGGCATTCTATTAATCAAATCGTTTATTTCCGCTAACATTTGGCAATCTGGTGTTCTGTTTTACCTTTCACGTGTTTCATAGAATATTCTTCCTAGTTATGCGGCAGCAAATCATGAGTACATGAATGATAATGTATATTAGTGTTGAGGTGTGTCCATTTTTATGAGGAAATCCTATTGCTTACCAATAGTAGCTTTAAGCTATCTTTTTTCGAGGATGTGATAGAACCGCATTTCCATCGGAACGAATACAAATTCAGCCCGATCAAAGACAAAACATAATTGGAAATTGTGATCAATCGGATCTTTGTGAAACTGTCCGTGCAAAGCTACTACCTGCGTACGAAAAACGCGGCATTGGAAAATATGAAGCTGGCACTCCGAAAATACATTTTTTTAAATATTTAAGCTATCTATTTGCCTGGATAGATCTTTGATTAGCCGTATTGTAGTCTAAAAATACTTCGATGAAGATAGTTTCAAAAAGCATATACGCTAGATTGTAACTTCATTTTTCGTCCTGGCGTAAAATTGAGAACCATGTAAAAGGGACATTTATTGTTTATCCTTAACGCCAAATTTGAGCAAATGTCGGATAATCGATAAATTGTTTATGGGTTTTCATTAAAGTGTTAAAACTAGTTGAAATATAATGCTGGGAGGCATATCTCTTCGGGCCACAAAATCTGTCGTTTCTGTTCGATTTTGATTTAACAATTTTCGTTTATTAGGATCACATTTTGGTTCATTCTATGTTTTGTCAAATAAATGTCTTAAAATGCATAATTCACATGTTTTTATATCCCCAATGTAGTGAATTACCTTTATATTTCTTTACAAAAATTCAACTAGATCCAGAGTTGACGCAAAAGTCTTTGGAACATATTCGAATGCGACTAAAAGACATGGAGTCGTAAGTTTTTTGCGAATGAAAAATATATTATTTTTAACTTTGTTTTGACGAAGTGTTTACATGTCTTATTGAAATATTTTTAATATCTTCTTCCAATTAGAATATCTCTCGAGTATGAAGACCAGGTTGTTATTAGATTTCGATTCATTCTTCCGGATTATTGCTTTTACTTAGAACTACATTAAATTCATTTCAAATGATATTTATTTTAAGCTTTTACCATTCACCATGTTCTGATGATATAGACAGGACGAAACGCTATGGCGAGTGTAAATGCCAATGGTTTTTCCATACAACATTGCAGTTTAACTAAGTATATATATATATTTCCGAGTGTAGTCTATCGTTTCCTCTTGTTCCGCAATTTTCTTTTGTCCACTGGGTAACAGCGCATGTGTGGGTTGCAGTGTTGAATGCTCATATTGTTGCGCAATTTCTTCTTATGTGCATCTGTTTTTCCCCTTCAGTTTGTTGCCAATCCAATCGAATGCTTGTTGAGTCTGGTCGAGGTGGTGTTTGGTCTTGCCTGGATGCTAGCAAATTTTTGTTGGGTTTTATTGATTCGTGGCCAATCGATTAGAATATCATGTTAATGAAAATTTTGAATATTTAGGTCAGGTGATTGTTTTTTATATAAAGGACTTCAAAAATATATAATGATTTTTCTGATTTTGTTTTATGTAGAATTGAGAAGTTGGTCAAATTGACTGAGTGCCTCGTTTGCAATATATGAGGTAGAGAAAGACAATAGTTTTCTCTTCCTTGACATCAAACTCACTCGAGAAGAAATTGGGGATTTGACACTGGCCATATATGGAAAATCCACTTTCACCGGAAAATACATTCACTACAACAGCAGTGTGCCAAAATCCCACAAAAGAAACTTAGTCAACAACCTAGCATAAAAAATCAGAAAGATCTGCTCTGAACACAAAAATGAGGAAGAACTTGACTAAGAACTTACTTGACTAAAATTGATATAAACATCAAAACACGACAGATTCGCACTAGAGAGAACACCGTCAAGCAGGTTTTCCTAAACTTACCATTTAGGGGCGACGTACCAAGCTCAATAATTGCACGTGGCTGAATAGAATAACTAAGGAGAATTTTACCAGTGTTAAAGTTAATATCACGTTTAGCACACAGAGAATCATGAGGTTGGATGCCAAAGATCAATTGCCAATTCTCTCCAAATCCTTCATAGTCTACGAGTTCTCATGTATGTGCGGTAGCACATATATCGGACGTAAGAAGAAGCAATCTGTTATTCATGTGTTTTTTCGTCCTAATTAGAAATATATATATATAGGTATATATATATATATATATATATATATATATATATATATATATATATATATATATAAACCAATCCAGTGTTTTACTGTTTGCTCAACAAGTCAAAACAACCGCCATCGACACGTACTGAGGCGCATCGATCTTCCATTGTCATCATCAAAGCACGACAAAAATTTCACAAACCACGCACATATGGAACGTATTAAAAATTGAAATCAGGCTCCCATCTATAGTAGCCTCTCATAAATCGTACTTGATTAGAATGTCGGCTGAACGATTTTTTTGTATTCAAGTATTTATATTTTCGTAATTTTCACCACATTTTTATGCGTCTTTCTATGGAACAAGCTAGTCATAAGTATTGGTCAAGTCGCTCAAGTGAAGTTTCTTACTAAATATTTTTCTTTATTTTATGTGACGAACTGCCTTTTAAGGAAAAGTAAATTTCTGAAAAGAAAATTTGGTACTACGATAGTTGGCTAGATTAGTGATGCCACTTTTCTTGTTGCTAGGTATCACGACGAACTTCTTGTGTACAGTTGTGACAGATTCGTCCCTTCAAATCGTAGGAATAAACTCCTACAGGATCTTTTAAATCTTGATTACTCAATACTTGATTAGTTTTGAAAGAAGACTGTCAGTTCCAACTGCTTTGCGATCGCTTGTTTGACTGCAAGTAAAGTAGAAACTTATTTTCAATTTGTAAAAACAAAATCGCAAGTTCACTTCGTCACTAACAAACATATTTATTACACGTGTTAGTGTGCATATATTTTAGAAGTAGCTGGTAAGCGGTGATTCAGAATTTTAAGGTGTATAGTTGATCAACTGCTAATATGTTAAACATTTTTCAATGGTTCAAAGTTGTTATTAATCGCAACATATTATGCGTGGTTGGCAGCAAAATTAGCGTATAGTCTACGAGCTTAGTTCAACTTCCACATAATTTACCTACGAATTTGCGTTTTGAAGGCTTGGGCGTGATTGTAGATAGTAAATATGCGCTCTGGATAATTTTTTGGTGAACAGGCCGTCAATTGCCTAATTTTTTCAAAGCGTTCCAGATTCTGTGGGTATTCTCTGGACTTTAGTTACACAGCGCTTAATGTAAATATTGGCTTCTCGTTTTGGTACACATTTATTCATTATTATCACAAGCAGAATGGTGGAGGTTTACTGTGCACATTTATCTGGTTTATCGCTCTATATTCAACAAAACGCTTTTCTGCATCATTGGATCTAAGGAAATGTCATCCCTCAACTTCTGGATAATCTCGCAGTGTATAGAGAGAAGCGCATTTTCACGCATGCGAGACCTGCATGAGACATAGTTTGGGAGTATTTAAAGCAATCGTGCTCTCCTTAAGACCGAAAATGTGTGCATTACATTTATACAATTCGTCAAATGTCAACGACTACTTGGATCGTGAGACCAGAGCCCCCACGCTCCAAGAGCAAAGGAGAATAAAAATCTTCGCCTTAAATGACACGCATCGATCAAAGAAACAGCACGTTCTTTTCCATTATAAAGGCGATTGTGCTGTCAGTATCTTGTTTATCTTTTCCTGGAGCTCTATTTTGTAGGACTAAAATCTCACAGCATTTACCGGCAGAAGTTCAAGGTGCATTAGATGAAAGTTTCAGTCTAAATGAAGGCTTTGCGTGAGCACCTTCTTGCGAATACGTGACGATATTGGATCGTCCTCAGTAGTGTCAAATGGAGCTTCCACTCTGGGGTGTCAAACTGAGGCTCATCTGCAGTAGCCTGTTTTCGTTTATCCAATCCGAACGAATCAGAAGTGCAGCAACGTTTTTAATCCTGTATGACGATCGATACCGGACTATCATTATATTATTATTTTTCCGGCTGAACGGCAGTCATCACTAATCTAGTTATATGCTGGATTTTATGTCTATTTGCTTTTCTTGTTCCAACTGTTTGTGTTATAAGGTAGCAACAGCTTTGGCATGTTATTATTTGCTAAAGGAATTGATCCTCTCTTAGCCTTTCTTTTGCTCACTAGGTTAAATTTAAGAAAGCATCATCTGATGGGCTTAGCTTAATACATATCACTATGAGGTGAGATGGAGGAATATTTCTTGAGCTTATACAAACGAATACGCCTACATATATGCATTTATATATATATATATATTCAAGAATATTTGTATATATATAATCTTTTTCAGCCACAAAATTTCATGGATAGATTTTTTTACATCTAAGCCCAGTTCAATTGTGTTTTGAGTGTGTTACGCTCCTGGCAATAATTCAAATTGCGGGTTCAACCAGTCAGTATAGAATGCGACATTATAATCATGATCACTTGTTTCTTGTTTATTGGTGGCTCATCAGTAGGATCCGATATTACGCTTTTTACCCACTATATATTTCGGCGAGGAATTTAGGACAATTTAACGGCACAATCTCCTATACGAATTTGTAAACCTGCCGTAGTGGGCCAAACTTCATATTAAGTTTTCGACAATGCGATCTCATATCCAACTCAATATACATAATATATACACATATACCTAGCCTGTAAGGGCACCAACACTTTGGTTATTGTGTCAGTACCTGATACCAGCAATATGATTGCCGAATTGGTACATAGTACCAACACTATGCCGAGTCGATTCACGGTACCAACACCATGTATTTCAATGTATGCTAAAGTTCACCAAAATTGAAAATTACAACTACTACTGAACACCTGTTACTCCAGAAAATCCATATGTTTGGTTCATTACTCTTAAAACTGTTAATATTTGCCTCACACACTGATAATTCTATCTAATTTACACTTTTATCTTCCAGCCAAACCTGACTCTCTGCATCTGCCAGGAGTGTAGTTATTCATTGACTAAACATTTAACACCTTGGTATCTGCGTGATTAGACAGATCTTGAAGCTAATCATTAGATAGAATGGCTTTCTGTCTAATTTATACTCAGCGTTCATGTTACGGCTTTATGTACACATTTTTTTACCGAACGGCCTGTCATTTTTATTTTTTGTCACATTAAGTTATGGGAAACCTGAGTGAACAATTTCTGTTGTGTTAGGAATGTGCCTTATAGAAAAATTACATACTTCATTCTGACAAAACTTGTTTGGCATTTCTTTACACTGGACGCTCCGAATAGCCATCCTTGGTCTGCCATTACAGATTAGACACTATGCAACCCCGGGAAGTTATATTGAATTAAAACTTAGTGATATATATATATATATATATATATATATATATATATATATCAAAAAAAAAAAGTACAAAAACTAAACAGTAGATAAGGTAGAAAAGGCAATTCATCAAGTAAACCGGCTTCGACTTTGTTGGACTCTCGTCAAGTACTTACCTGAATTTTTCGCGATCGGGGCACATTTGCTTCAATGTATTTCAGTCTTCTCCTGCCATATATTACACACAATTTTCAGAAATATAACAGTATTTATCTTTCGGTTAGCCCTACCTTTATGCAGAGACTATTTGGCATCTCTTGAAACCTGATCTAACTAGCCACGCATATCTTTTTCTATAGACCAAACATCATGACACCTGGTAAAATTATATTGAATTAAAGTTATGTGGAACAATCATGAATATATATTCAACAAACATTGATTGCAAGGGTGGTGGTAACGATTCTTTAAATCAAGTTTGCGAGCTTGAAGAAAACACCAATCCCATTGTATTTAACCAGTCGTCGAACAACATCGTAAAACTACAGTCTGTCACACGTAGTGACGCGTTTCACACTTAAATGATCATCATCAGAGTACGTCGGCGAACTGACTAGCAAGGATCAAACCGCGTTGCGTATATATGGTAAGCAAAATTAAATATGCGACTCTCACCTCTAGTTGTCTCGCATAAATTGTTCTTGTCTAGAAATGTCGGCTGCACAATTGTGAGAGCCGCATTTCTAATTTTGTTTTCTATATATATGCATTGCGGTTTTATCCTCACTAGACAGTTCGGCGTCGTACTCTGGTGGTGATCAAGGAAGGTGTAAACGCGTCGGTACGTGTGACTGACGGTATTCTTGTTACGTTATACGAAGACTGGTTAAATACAAGGGGATTGGTGTTTATTTCCAGCTGGCAAATTTAATCTGAAGAATATGATTATATATGTTGTCGGTATAAACTAAGCATTACGTAAGGTGATAAAGGCATGTCATAAATTGGACAAGTTTCGACGTCTCTGAGAACTCTTCGAACACTTGCTAGAATTTTCCAAGGCTGAGCACATTTGCGTCGGAATCTTGCAATTATTCAATGCACCACCCATGACACACTACACGTAATATTCATATAAATGTCAACTTGTGTTTTTGTGTTTAGCCTTTACTTCAGGTAGAGCCTACCTGGCATATCTTAAGCAAACAAATGTGCTCCAGGACGAGGCCCGTTCGCGGCAAGTTAGGGCAAATGCATGAGTTCCCCAAAAAATTGAAACCGACCTGCTTGGTGAATTGCCTTTATTACCCTATGCACTGCTTATTTTATACTAAATAAATAACTAAATATATATATATATATATATATATATATATATGCATAATAGAATAAGTATATATATATATATGTACATTTGTTTCTTTTTGTATTATCATAGCAATATATCGCGTTTGGAGAGCAAACTTGACTCTGATTTAGGTCTCATACTAAGCCTTTTACGTTCCGCTGGTACTGCGGCTTCTGGCACTGGTATTGTAGCATCATCAACGACAATAACAACAACCACAACCACAACAAATACGTTATTTCTTTCCTCGAGTGCAGGGAAAACACCACCGTTTTACAGTACCTCCAATGCTAAAAGCCAAGGCCCAGCTTTTGGCTCTCTCGTGGCGTCACCACTAACGTCAGTTACCGGCTTGCATCAGTCTACAAAGATGGTAATGGGAAATGCTATGAATTATGCAAGCTCTCATACAACTCAACCTAATCAGAGTTCAACTCCAAGTAATTCGATTATGTCTTCCTCAGAGATTGCAACTTTGCCTAATTATGACAGCTCTGTGGTAGAAATGCAAAAGCGATCGCTACTCCTAACTAAAGCTGCTCACGCCGATGTCACTTCGATTCAAACGACTACATCAATATCAACGCCATCGTCGATAGACACCGTTCCCATTGCTGCTCTAGCTGAAGGGCATTTTAGTGGGCAACGTGTTTCATTACCCGTTCAGATGACATCCACTAAATTGGGACATTCGGCAAGAAATCTGCCAACTGCCTCTTCGCAGCCAGGTTTAGTCTACGGACGAGCTATGGAACAAATGTCCATCAGCTCAGCTCAACAACGACAAGGAGAAAACCTAACTTCCTTGTGTTATCATTCTGCAGTAAATCAGCAAAGCCAAGTTACAAGTGCATATACGCCAACCACAAGAGTTCTTTCACATAGCACAGCAGATCCGTCGTCTCGTATATCCCAAACACCAACTATAACAGCAGGTAGGTTTATTTTTGTGAAATGACTAGCATCGCCTGCTAGATAAACGTATTATGTGTGATGACTCAACACGTGGTTCCACTGCATCTTTCTAGGTCTTTTTCAGGAATTTACAATAAATCATCTCCCAATGTTAAATACTGTTTGTTGCGGAGACCTAATATACATGCAAGTATGTATTAGGTATTGCGAACCTAGTAACAATTTAGTTCAGTTGTGAACAGAAGGATAAACCTAAGACAGCAGGAACGGAAAGTATAATCTCATGCACATTCGTTTCGTGCTTACTGGCGACTCATCAGTAGGAGCCGGTATTATGCCCTTTAATCACTACATATTTGGTCTAAGAATGTGGAATAATAGGACGGTATAATCTCCTAGACGAATGTGTAAACCTGCAGTAGTGAAGCTAACATCATATGAAGTCTAGACAATACGTCTTCAGCGCTAACTCACTCCATATAATACATATACCGAGTGTGTAAAGGATACTAACACTATGGCTTTTGTGTTAGTAACCGATACCAACATTATTGTACCGAAAAGGTACATGGTTCTAACACTATGGCTGCCGAGTCAGTACATGGTTTCAACATGATGGATATCAATGTATGCTATAGTTCACTGAATTTGAAAATTACATATATTTCTCAACATCTGTTACTTCAGTAAATTCATACACTGGCCTTGATCGATATCAGTTATCACATTTCGCGGTAAGCATGACATCATTGAATTCAATATATAACAGTAAAATACTGTTTTTTTGCGGAGACCTAATATATATTTAAGTATGTATTAGGCGTTGCGAACCTAGTAATAAATTAGCTCAGTTGTAACCAGAAGGATAAACCAAAGACTGCATGAACGGAAAGTGTAATCTCATGCACATTCGTTTCATGCTTACTGACGACTCATCAGTAGGAGCCGGTATTACACCCTTTAACCACTATATATTTGTGTGAGGAATGTGGGATAATAGAACGGTACAATCTCCTTGACGAATGAATAAACCTGGTGTAGTGAAGCTAACAGCATATGAAGTTTTGAGAATGTGACTTAAATGCTAACTCACTATGTATAATATGTATACCGAGTGTGTAAAGGAAACGAACACTATGGCTATTGTAAGTATGTATTAGGTTTTGCGAACCTAGTATTATTCCACATTTTTCTACCAAATATATAGTGGTTAAAGGGCGTAATACCGGCTCCTACTGATGAGTCGCCAGTAAGCACGAAATGAATGTGCATGAGATTATACTTTCCGTTCATGCTGCCTTTGGTTTATCCTTCTGGTCACAACTGAACTAATTTGTTACTAGGTTCGCAAAACCTAATACATACTTGCATATATATTAGCTCTTCGCAACAAACAGTATTTAACGATACCAACATTATTGTACCGAAAAGATACACGGTTCTAACACTATGGTTGCCGAGTCAGTACATGGTACCAACATGATGGATATCAATGTATGCTATAGTTCACCGAATTTGAGAATTACATATATTTCTCAACATCTGTTACTTCAGTAAATCCATACACTCTGGTCTTGATCGATATCAGTTATCACATTTCGCGGTAAGCATGACATCGTTGAATTCAATATATAACAGTCAAATACTGGTTCTTGTGGAGAACTAATATATATATTCAAGTATGTATTAGGTGTTGCGAACCTTGAAACAAAGGCCAGAGTGTATGGATTTACTTGAGTAATAGGTGTTCAGAAATAAATGTAATTCTCAATTTCGATGAACTATTGCATACATTGATATCCATCATGTTGGTACTATATACCGACTCGACAACTATTGTTTTAGTACCATGTACCTTTTCGGTACTATAATGTTGGTATCGGTTACTAACACAATAACCATTGTGTTAGTATACTGTACACACTCGGTATATATATTATATAGAGTGAGTTAGCATTGAAGTCGCATTGTCGAGACTTTAGATAATGTCAGCTTCACTACTGTAAGTTTACACATTCGTCTAGGAGATTGTACTGTCCTATTATCCCACACTCCTCACCCAAATATATAGTGGTTAAAGGGCGTATTACCAGCTCCTACTGATGAGTCGCCTGTAAGCACGAAACTAATGTGCATGTCATTATACTTTCCGTTCATGCTGTTCCTTTGGTTTATCCTTATGGTTACAAATGAACTAATTTGTTACTAGGTTCAAAACACCTAATACATACTTGCATCTCCCACTGTTTTCGTAAACATTGTCTAGAGTAACAAAACAACATTCGATCAGCAGCGGTATGTGCTGTGAAGTAGGTGCTATGAAGTATTTAGAAGGTGTATTATTCTGCTTTGTTCTATGGCATAACTAATTGAATTGCTGCAATAAGCCAGCTGCTTCCCACAGGACAACTTAAGAAACAACAAAAATTAGCTGGCTGGCTTCTGTGCGAATGCTGCCGAGAGTTATGATCCGCTACTAAGGAGGTTCTGTAACTGATCGTCTTCCTCTATTATCTATGTATTTGGCGTATTTGCTGTGACAACTGATGGCAATTCTTTTAATCAAGTTTGCGAGCTTGAGATAAATTCCACTCCCATTCTATCCAACCAATCACACAACACAGCCAAACTACCTGCAGTCAATCGTACTGATGACAATTCTTGGATCTATTCCTTTTTCGTAGAGCTGTTTTCCAGACGCCCACCAAAGTCGTTTTTATTTTTGCTTGGATTGTATTTTGGTTCAGCCATGTCGACTGTCTTCCTCACGTTCCGCACTTCTTTTTGTTGCCGAACTTAAGTATCATCACCGCAATCTGACACAGTGCCTACATGAAGATTCGTTTATAGATTTATTTAAAAAGCAATAAACTGACATTATTTCCTTTGTGTGGTATAGTGATAGTGGTCGAAATTGTGTTTAGAATTATGTAAATTCATATATCACACCCATTCATTTTATTACTATCTGCTAATCGTTCGAAGGGCCACATTTCAGTAGGGATGATTTTCATCATACCGTCCCCGTCGCATCTAGTTCCGAAAGCAAATTTCTTTGGTCGAGATGCTTGCGCATCGTGCTTTTCAGGCAACTGAGGCTATTGCAGGGTTTCGCCAGGTGCAATTATTGTTACTGTCGCAAAGAGCAATCTCTTAAAAAAAGAAAAACTAGCATGTAAAAATATCTGTTGCCATCTGGCGACGGCCAACTTCTAGTGTAATTCTAGTAAACTGCGTTATCTTTTCAACTAGGCTTGCATGTATCTATCCAATTATTGTTCCAAAAACTTAATGACCGGAATTCAGAAATCGATTTGATTTTTGAATATTTCGATTTAAAATTTACTTATATATATACAAAAGTTGTCGTTATACTTACTTAGGATGATCGGCCAGACTGTTTATAACCAGAGTAAAAGAAAATTGCAATTTCTGCGATGAATGTTGTTTGACTCTGTTAATCGATTGCTTTTTCGTACGTCCAAAATGTATTCGTACGCATATACATACACAGGAGTTATCTAGAAATTAACCGATCATTTTCCGACAACGATACTCCAATTTTCTTTAGATCAAGTTTGCGAGCTTGAAATAGAAACTAATCCCATTGTATTTAATCAATCGAACAATTTGGCAATACTACGGCCCATCACAGGTACTGACGTGTTTCGACCTTGCATGTTTTCCGTTTGTCAGTTTGTCGTCGCACTTTGGTAATTAGCATGGTAGGTCGAAACGCGTCAGTACGTGTGACTGGCGGTAGGTTCGCTATGTTGCTGGACTGGTTAAATAAAATGGGATTGGTGCTTATTTCGAGCTCGCAAACTTGATTTAACGAATTTTTATTACCACTCGCGTAATTAATTATTGTTTCATTGTAAAAGTACACTTTTTTATTTAAATGTGCTCGATATTCGAAGGCAATGGGCATTATAACGATTAATAAAGAGCCGAGTAAGCCTTCTACCCGCAAAAAACTATATACATATATGGCAGCCAATGGTGTAAGTGCTAAACATCTAGATAGATCTAAGTTCTTTGCATTCAAATGTGGTCCACTAAAGATACTTCAAGCATTTCAACAAAATAACCAGAAGCCCACCAATAAACTTGTAACGTACCTATTCCTTAATACAATCGAGGAGAACAAATAAAAACTGCAAGACGCCAGAAGTACTATTCGGTCACTCTGTCATCTGCCTGCAAATTTTAACGATAGTAAATGCTATGCCTTTACAATGAAGCTGAAAGCTCTGAAGAGAAGAACAGCAGAAAAAGAAACGAAAACAGGAAAATTTAGATAATTTCCTTAGTAAATCAAAATTTTCTACTAGTCCTTATGCATTTATTTACAATTACTAAAAGGCTACTTTTTGAAAACATCTGTAAGAAGTGCTCTAATTGGGAGCAAAATTCGGCATCATTAGGATAAAGGCTAATCGAATGCCATATCATTGACATTTAGGCTGGAATTGAAAACTTCTACAACGCCTTAGTAAGAGGTGTCACCCAAAGAGCATTCGATGGATAAGGACTGCAAGCAGAGACATGCGGCGCATTATAGAAATACAGAACGAAATTAAACGACGCCGAAATCATTACAAAGCAATAAATAGACGAACTAGGTAAATTACAATCAGACAAAACTAAACGAATTTCCATATTTGGCAAGGAATCGGGAGTTGTTTTGCCCGAAGCCGATGCTAATAATGTGCCCATGAACGACGTCATTAATGATCGACAAAAATTCAAACCAGTCAGCGAAAATTGAATCAAGAATGAATGTTATTTTGAAGTTGATAAGGAAACGCGTTTTATCTTTAGTTACTGATTACAAAAACAAATCAGGTCCGTTAGAAGAAATTTAAACACTGAAACCAGTCAGAACAAACCTCCCACTACCATAAGTTAAACCAGAAACACACAAAAACAATGACAGTCTCAGGAACGTCAGACGCGACTTGTTATATCAATTATTAAAGTATCACATCGTTAATCAGCTAAGTTTCTCAGCAAACTATTTCAACCACTACGCAATATCAAATATGATAAACACGAATACCATTTCATGCCAGCAGCCAAATTTTAGGGGGAACAAATCTTAAAAAACAGACTGGCCTCGTTCTACGATTCATTTTTATTTGCGAACATTCCGCTGGACAAGATGACAACTATCTTGTGTGATTAAAATGAGTTTCAAATTTTTCCTATGGACACTAATGTCCCTAATGACTGCATATTAGTATGCAAATATCGTGCAATTTACCTTGGAGTGTAAATATTTTCGACAGTTCAATGGTGTAGCTATGGGAAGCTGCATTGCACCTCTCCTTAAAGATGTAGTCATCGCCATCTTGGGCAAACGGGTCTGAAAACATAATTGACCGGTGTACACTTTACTAAAAGTATGTCGATGATATATTATTATTAATCCCAGAAGTAACCGACCTAGCCAAAATCCTGAAACGAACCAATGGATCTGATCCAGACATCAAATTCATTCTCGAATTATAGGAAAACAAAACTTTTCCCTTCTTGGACATCCAACAACCTCGAGATGAAAAATGTAATTTGACATTAACAATACATCTATTGCAACAATAGTGTACCGAATTCTCACAATCGAAACCCATTTAACAACCTAGGCAACCGAATCAGAAATATCTGCTCTGAACACCGATAAAACAAATCGTCCTGATAGATGGGCTCAAAATTTACAAGTTCAATTTTCTTTGGCACTCGCGTCATTAATATTCACCGGAAGTATTTTTGCATCAAAAGTGTGGAAAATTAATCTCGAATAACCATCGGAGTTAGAAATACTGGATGCAATAGTACACGTTGAACTTCGCAAAGCTGCAGGCGCCGATGATTTGCTTCCGAGTTTTAAAGATGGTGGCGATATAATTTCGTGAGCGTTGACTAACCTTTGTCATATTACATGGAATGAGGAGACCGTGCCGCTTGCTCGAAATGAGTCGACCATCATTCCTATCTTAAAAAATGGCAATATTAATTCGTGTGATAACCATCGCAGTATAAGTTTGACTCCAGTCGTATCTAGGTTATTTGCTTCGATTAACTTACACCGTATTATCGCTTCGCGCGAATCACATACAATAGAAGAAAAAGCCGGATTCCGGTCAGGATGGGATTGTTTAGATAATATTTTAGCCTTAAGGCAAGTTCCTAAACGGCGATATGTATATCGTCGTCCCACAATAGCCATCTCTGTAGACTTCATGGATGCGTTACTCTCGGTAAATCGCCATGTTCTATTCGATACTCTGTCGGAAAGTAGTGTGCCCAACAACTTTGTAAATATTATTCGTGTTCTCTACACCAACATTTCTGGTCGCGTTAAGGTCTAGAACAAATTAACACACAACTTCACTACAGGCAGTGGAACTCGTCATGGATGTGCGCTTTCCCACTTTTGTTTAATTTTGTAATAGATGCTGTTATGAAAAACACTGTTCAATATGTTCAGGATGTTAGTGTTAAAGTTATTAGTCGAACTCGATTATGCAGGCGATATTGTTTTTTATACGAAAATCGATATACCGCTCAGGTCAACTTGAATAGATTGGCAGTCGTTGTTCAGTCTTTTATTATGCAATTCACCCATGCTAAATTTAAGTTACTTCTACAAGAAAGACAATCACTCATTTGTACTCTGCGGCTTCATTATGAGGATCTCGACAAAGTTGACAGCTCTATTAATAATTAAGGCAATAGGCCTGACTTGGTGCGTATAAAAAATATATAACCCTTAGGTACTTGAGGAGAAAGCGAGAAAAGAAATTTGTTGTTACTTTTTCTCATGGGAATGGCACTATAAATGAAAATGATTAATTCTGGTGTTCGTAGTTGATGGGAAATCATGCGCACTGGCGGTCGGATTTGTTTTAGCTTCTATTTTATGTTCACCATCAGAGTCAATTGTCGGTTCTGGTGTGAACAACAGTACGTCAATCTTAACCAACGACGAGCCAAATTTCTCGATGTCCAGCATTGCAAGTCCAGGTTCAACGAATGGCGGTCACATATCGACAGCACCGAACGTGGCTGCCACTTGCACCGACAGTCAGTCTCAAAATAATAGTGCTACCGGTTTTAACGCCAACCATCTCAATAGCACCTCTGATCAAAGTCGAGCTGATAATTTTAATGTTGAATCTGGGAATCTTTCGGCCAGACAATACGCTTCGACAATGGGTTCGCAAACTTCTGCTTCGTCGATGTATACAGCCGATACGACGAATGGAATGGGTAACAGGCCAGAATTGGCAAGCTCGGGCCAGTCTTTTCTCGCAACGAGTCATGGACTGAGTAGTACAACGCAAGCTCCTTGTGGCTTTGTTAATACTGAAGTAAGTTTACTTGATTTGTTCGATTGAGCAGTTCAATTTCATTCAAATTTGCCAAATATTTGCTTCTTCATCATCATCATCATCGTCTTAATAATCATGCACAGCCGTACAAAGCCAGTAGAAACTAATGTCTCACTGGCATATAACCATAAAAAGCGAAACAAAATAAAACAAGAAAATGTTATAAAAAAAGACAAAAATAATAATTTAAGCACACAAACTATTAGTAAGATTTATGAGAGAGAGAGAGATAGAGAGAGGGAGCTAGAGATAGAGAAGGCGAGAGAGGGAGAGGGAGTTAGAGATATAGCAGGAGAGAGAGGGAGAGGGAGAGAGAGATAAAGATAGAGAGGAAGAGAGGGAGAGCGAGATAGAGAGAGGTAGAGGTAGATATTAATTGAGAAGGAGAGAGAGAGAGAGAGCCTAGTTACTATGAGTATATTTACCTAGATAACGCACAGAATTGAAGCAAATTAAACCTCTACACAACACCATTATGCTGGATTTTCTGCGGTTACGTGTCGCAATGGTTGCATTCAGGTCGAGAATACTTTCAGTCTTTTTTTAAAAAAATTATCCTTAGTATGGCGTCGTTAAGGAATCATTTCAAATTGTATATTACATTTGTGTAAGAGATCCACCTGCTCATTAAAATTGATAACTGCACTTAATCGTGCTAAGTGTCAATTACGTAAACGATTATTAGCAGTTATCAGTTTCTTAGCCGTCTTTTCATTTGTCGACTGAATGTATTGCGCGTTGGGGGCGTGTTATAACTTGATAAGTACACAAAGCTGCATGGAAGTTGTATTGCCGTTGTCGGCTTGCTTTTGTTGTTCTCCTGATCTAGTTAGTAGTGTTATTTTTTAAATCTCACCTGTGTTTCTAAAGGCCAGTCGTTTTTCCTGTGCATTACCTGTCCTCTTTTATTTTTTACGTTTTCTTGCTCAAATGATGTTAGAAGATTTTTTGATATTGATACATTCGCTTTTTATTTTATTACAATACTGTTTCTGAGGTGGATTATAAACTGGTATTCTAAAGGTCTATTGTTGGTTAATTTGATTGTCTTATTATTCGACTAGTATTTTGTAGCTCAATGTTGGGAGTAACAAGATATAAAATGCCATGTTGTAAAATATTAAAACATTAACTTTGAGTATTTTAATTCTCTTAATATTGAATTTGTTAAATTAACATTTTCATCGAAATTTATCGCTGCACATTTTTTGTTCAAGACAAACTGCAACAGGCAGAGTTACAGTAGTTCTCCAGGATTTTCATCAACGACAGCGCCCACATTACCACGTAGACCAGACCACCATTCAGGAAGTTATGTTGGCGATGCATTTCCGTTGAGGAGCTCGTCTGTTATGGATAATTGTCGTCGCGAAATCGATGCACACACTACTGGTGTGACGACCAGTACGACACAATTATCCTATTCACACCATTCTAGACCTGGAATTAGAGGCGGTACAGAGTCGACGTCAGTCAATGTGTTAACAACTCTAGCTGGACAAGACCATCAATCTTTGGCCGGTTTTGTCGATCGTCACATGCACAATAACACAGAAGAAAACCGTAGTGGTGTAGAGAGTAATAATGACATCGGTTATAACTACTTTTCTGACGGTATTGCAGGTAGTGAACGTATTGAGAATATAGGTAGTTACGCCGATGTTGGGATGGCGAGTCGTGCATATGCCGGTGGTGAAAGAGGTAGTTCAGTACGAGCGTTAAGTATGGCTGATTCAATGCGTGAGGCTCGGCTATTGTCCTCATCAAGTGGTGGAGATGTGGAGTCAGAGCAAAATGGAACAGGCCAGGTGTACAACCACCAAGCAAGGCATTCGGGGGAGGAACAAACCGAAAATTCATATGGTTCCAACTAAGTTTTGTTCGAAATATACCTATTGGTGATATCTTTTCAGAACGATGATTTTTCGTTCAAATTAACATAAAATAATTAACTTTAATCGAAACGACAATTAATTAATTATTAATCATATATATATATATATATATATATATATATATATATATATATATATATATATATATATATATATATATATATATATATATATATCAATATAAGCTAAGCATTGCCTAAGCTTGCAAAGACAATTTGTCAAGTAGATCTTTTTCGTCCTTATTGTGAACTTGATAAATGTTGTCCAGAATTGCCCACAGACAGGGCTCGAAACGGAGTCTGGGATTCTATTCGCTGCCAAACCCTTTTCGCGTACTAAACACAATTTTCAGTCATATACTACTACATTCTTTTTGTTAGTCTTTCCGTCAGATGGAGTTACCTGACATAGCTTTCGCAGATTTCGAAGAAAATATAACTCGTTTCGAGCTATGTCCGCGGAAAACTGCGCACAATACTTGACGTGTTCCCAATAAGGATGAAACTGGTCTTCTAGATAAATTTTATTTTATACCTTAGGCAAAGCTTAGTTTATACTGACAAATATATGTTCATATGCTATTTAAAAATTAAAATATAATTAAGTACATTATTCTAAAATATTTGTAATAAGTCGCAGATTTTTTGTGCACATCAGTTTGATCTTTACCTGTTCTCTGACGGTGACTCGGCAAGGTGGACATTTTAAAAACAACAAAACTTGAGTTAATTTTTTAATAAATGGAGTATTTTCTATACAACATGTTCGAGATTGCTTAATAGTTTATAACTTTTTCTTTTTGACAACTTCATATTTGTATGCGTTCTGAATTGTGTATGATAGCGCTTAAAAGCGGAATTTACATGTGCAATTATTTCTAGAAATCCTTTCCTATCAGGGCTATGACAATTTTTTCGGCAGTTAATTATTCATTTTAATTTCAGGCGGGGGTGAAATAGTAACTGGTAGAACGTTTCCTTAGCCAGTAAAATGCACAATACCTTTGGAACTAATCAGATTTATTCAGAAATATTAGAAATATGATACCCATTTTTGGAAATATTCTATCGCTTTAGCTTAATTATCAGCAGTGTTCTGTGAACGTTTGGCTGAAGAATTAGAGGAGGGGAATACCAAACTGCTTTCGATAAGTTTGATTAAAATAAAAATACGAAATATAAAGTTGCTAAAATCACAAATCATTTTTAAGTATCCAAATTAAATACACGATGTGCAACAATTAATTAGATGGATTAATCCATGGTAGACATAATTACAAACACGCACATACAAAAATCATACGCACACATATACTCTTATATATATATATATATATATATATATATATATATATATATATATTAATACATATATATATATATGGTGATTAAATCACACTTGAAGAGTAAACGTAAAAATTTTTTTTGCATTTATTTAGCTTAGTTTCATTTACAGTTTGAACATAATAGAAGCTTGCCTATCCAAAGAATATTTGTATAATGCTATTTGCCAGGTATCATTAAACGCCAGATCATGTAGTCAAAGAAATAAATTTAATGCTTCTGTATTCCAGCTTTTGCAAGTATTTGTTATTGTATCATTTTACAAATAAACAGGTTTCATGTACGATATACGATTTTCAACTCCTTTACATTTTTAAAATTGTTTATTGCATTTAACCGTTAACTAAATTGAATGTGCTTACCTTTCTTATGAAAAGGTTAAAAATACAAGCTTAAAACCTCTCGTGATTTACAAATTTTATAGCATCTTTCATTTTGGCCAAGATATCATGGAGTAACTTTATGGTTTTAATGCTCTCGTGGTGACCTGAATTCCATGGCTATTTGACGTCTTACATTTCTTAAATTTACAGACGTGACGAAAACACGATATAAAGTATGAATTGTGGTAACTGCACAACATAGCAATGTCTATTTCCAAACCGAACTCAGAACTTTGTTGTGTTCACAGTGTTTGGCTCCGATTAAAATTAACTCGCAGTTAAATATTTCCATGAGCTAAAATGTTGTCTTGCCAGTTTTAAAATATTATTTAAATAAGGATATCTTTTGGCGAAGTGCAGTTAATAAAGTCATGTTATCTAACACCATTCTTTTTCTGTTGAAATATGCGTTTTCTTGTCCAACACATGTAGCACTGTGCTACACCCAATAGCTATTCTATTTCAATGAATGTTTAATCATTTTGTGTCGATTTTTACGTCTGCTTTTCCATAGCGAATCGGCCGGTTTCAGTATTTCATTAGTATTTACTATAACCTTCTTGATACAACTTATTTACTTTCGGCTTTTAATGAAAAATATTTTGTCAAATGTGTTGTTTTTATAGTTGTTATATGTTATATGAGATAACTATTATAGTAAAAATAAGAAACATCATGCTGCTAAAAATATTTTTTAATGTACTGGTTGTATTTCAATTTCTGTGCTAATCAGTGAATATTTATTGAAACATGTATCTAATTCATTACTTTACAGACATGCATGTATGAAATAAAGACCTACATACATGCATCAATAGTTGCGAATTTCTGGTGCAGTTTACCCTAGTAGACTCGTGACCATATCACATAAGCTCAAAGTTTCTTCACTGAGCCAGTTGAGAACTAACGTAGGTAATAAGATGGACACTGTGCGTATGATGACAATAGTCACGCTTGTTGCTAATAATATTATTTAGTTTGTTGCCTACGTGCTCAGTTTGCAAGGAACTAAAGCAGGTTAGCACATCACATGATACAAGCCACTGTCTGAATCGAGAAAAACATAATATGATGCCCAATGAGTGATATATTCATCTCACAGGAACCGGCAGACCTACCGCCAAGGTAACCCGCTCGATTGCATAAGGTGTGTCGATCGTCAGAGCGTAAATTTATTCGTCTAGGAGCCAATGACGGATGATTGTGAAAAGGAGTTCTAATCACTACTCTGTTTAAACTTATCTTATATACGTCAAACATTCACTCACCTTGATATTTCATGTATACTATTGATTGTAATACATTGAGAAAAAATGTGATACTTTTCGAAAAATAAGCATGATGAATTCGAGTTTATTTTAATATCTATTCTCGACTTCAAATATGCATCTTCTGGCAATATACCTGTTTTATTAAACGAACATTGGTTGCGCGGGCGGTGATAAAAATTATTTTAATCAAGGTTGCGATCTTGATATAAACACCTGACCCATTAAGTACTTAAATTTTGTCAGTATAAACTAAGAATTGTATAGTGTAGAAAAGGCAATTCATCCAGTAGACCGGTTTCGTCCTTATTGGGAACTCATCAAGAACTGCTCCGTGGCAAATTCTGAACAGTTCTTGATGAGTTCCCAATAAGAACGAAACCGGTTTACTGGATGAATTGCCTTTTCTACACTATACAATTTTTATTTTATACTGACAAAATGTAAGTACTTAATGGGTCAGGTGTTTATATCAAGATCGCAACCTTGATTAAAATAATATACCTATTTGTCTAAAGTTATGATAATGCATGAGTTGGCATATTTGTTTGTCATTTTAATTTGTCTTACTCAAAACTTTAATAAAACGGGAGTTTTTCCAACACTCAATTAATTTTTGTTCATACCTTGACTAGACCTTCTGCGTTTTTATTGGGTAACAAATATGTACCTGCGTCTGGCCATAAATAGATTAATACATGAATTTTGAAATAATATTTTGAACGTTGTAATTGAGCCTTTTTGTAGATAGGTTCATTCGAAATCTCAGAGTAAGTAGTTTTATGCGGAAAGATATCTCTGACTATCGGCCGTTTTTCGAATTTAATATATTCTGTGAGAGTTTTACTACTAAACATTCCAATGATTAAAGGTTTCCTGTTTTATAGTATTTATTTTTTCTTCTCCCCTGCTCTGTGATATATTTTGGGTGGAATAATTTTGTGATATCGGCTTATTTTAATCACTATTTAGATTATTACATTTTCTACAATTTTACTATATTCCCTCATGTTTGCATTAAATAAATTCTTACTAATTGTGGCAATGAGTCAGAGCCAGAATCACAGTTCTAGTATATTTTTCCAAATTAATGTTCATTTATTCACATTTTTTATTCTTTTCGATACACTTTAGTTTAATTTGACGTCTTATTATGATACATGCATTCTAAAGACATCACCTAGCATTGCTAAAACAGAAAGATCTATCATGAGTCGTTGGTTTATGTAATCCTTGTTTTACTCCCTTGTATTTTTGTCGTTTTTTCGAAGTCTTTTACTTATAACGTAATCAACAGTACGTAACTATTTAAGATAGAACACGTTTTTTGTCAATCACGTAGGTAAATTTCATGAGTATCGATAAAATTACTTAAACGGTGTAGTTTATTGAATAGTTTAGAAAAAATGATTTTATATATCTGGCTGTTTACTTAAGGCTATTGACTTGCAAAGCAATTGTAATGAGTACCAACTCTGTTCCTATACTTCGTACTACGTCTGATTAATACTTGTTCAGATTCAAGCAGACAAAGTAGACAAAATACAAACTATTATTTTTGGTTCGGTAGCGCGGTGTCAAATGGTCTGTCTGATACTTAATGTCTCATTGGTTCGAGTCACTTTTTGATTGTGTAATAGAGACTAAATCCAGGTCTAGTAGACTCCCTGCCTCTCATACTACGCTACTTTGCAGCATATTTAATCCTAACAGCAGCAAGCTGCATTCATTTGGCTAGGACCGCAGAAGGCCAGTTAGACAACCGTCAGTAAAATTATAACCATTTCTCTGTTATAACTTCTTATTATTTATGCAATCGGTACTTCAGAGATAAGGATTTAGGTATCTGGAATTGTTTGGCTAAATGATTTATATATATATATATATATATATATATATATATACATCTATGTGTATGTATGTGTGTGTCAAAAACGAAAATTAGGTTTTTCACGAGTATTATGGTATTTTTTGCATTTACGTTTAGCTCCAAAGAATCATTATTATTTTTTACCTGTAAATTTATTTTAAATTTTCATTCCTTTATAAGTTAATCTCGTTTTGTGTCAGTATACTGTGTAATGAACGTTATACTTATAACCATGCCAAGCTGGCCAATTTCATTTACGAAAACGTAGTCGATAGAATTATCGTATTTTTTCGCTTCTATTTAACTATTTAGTTTCATTGGTATACAGATCCAATCGGATTTTAATCTAAGTTTCAGAAAAGTCTAATTGGCAAGCGTTCTTTAGTTGCGCAGCTATACAGTTTAGTCAAATATAATTATCATCACCATTTTTATGTTTGAGTTAAAAGGTATTATATCGAACTTAAGGCTCTGCGTTGCAGCATTAAGTGTATGTAATTAAGGCATTGTGTTTCAATGACACGGACCACTCGGAATGCTCTTTAAAAAAAAGTGTGCATCATTACAAATACAACGTTCACATTTGTATGGCAGTAACGTTAGATCACGCATAGGTATAATTAATGGCGTAGGAGGGATATTTACGTTAGACCATGTAGAACCGTAATTAACACCATAGTATGCTTTGTCTAAACGTATACAATCTATTGAAAACTATTACCTGCTAGAGGTAAACGCTTGGGCTATATCAGTAAACAGTGTTGTTACTGTCTTGATTGTAATAAGGCATTCACGTTTATTCTTATTTCTTCATTGAGAACTGGGACGCAGTCTTTATTGCTCAACGCCTGTTGAACCGAAACTAATTGACTTCTATGTTTTCGGATAATCTCCTTCAACCATCGATTAGTAATTCAATCGGGCTAGAACTTCTGCTCCAGTTCCCGTGCAGAAGTAAATAAAAACCGTAAGACTAATAATGGGATTTAGAAATAAAATATGGTAAATTATTTGAAATAATGTGTTACTAGGTGCGCAACACCTAATACAAAATAGATGATAGGACATTGTCGGGTTATATAACATCATCTTGTTAATTCCAAAAATAATTCTCAAAACACTGTTTACTCATATAAAAGGACGCATATAAATTTCACAGGTAAGCCAAACTTTCCCATATAAGACACGTAGCAACAGTTCCGACGCAACTCTCTTTCTATCTAAGGGGTTCCAGCCATCTGAGTGAACTAATAAAAATACACACAGTATGCATACAGTCCAAAGCTCAAATAGTGAAACCTAAATAACCATTTTGTAACACTTATAGTGTGGGTGGTCTAAAATAAAGCAAAAACGATACGTTAACTTATTTATTCAAAATAAAATATAAATTATTGTTAAAGTTAATGACATCTGGACGATCAAAAATAAAAGCATTGGTCAATTATATACATATAGATCAAAGTTTAAACTGGAAAAACAACTAAATAAATGCTTTGAATGAAGTCTTCGAGCTTGGATCACACACCGATCCCATTAAATTTAACCAGTCGTCTTACAACGTAGCAGAACTCCAGCCAGTCACGCGTATGACAGTACACCATTCCCATTATATATATATATATATATATATATATATATATATATATATATATATATATATATATATATATGCATATATATACGCAGTATATATAAGCATTTTAAGTGTTAACTAGGCGTTGCGTAATGTAGAAAAGGCAATTCATCCAATAGACCGGTTTCGTCCTTAATGGGAACTCATCAAGTACTGACAGGGCTCGAACCTGGGCACTGAAAGAATCGCATTTTCTACATTACAAATTGTTTAGTCAATACTGACAACAAAAAGTATAAGTATTTTGGTAATGGTGTTTACATCAAGATCGCAACTTTGATTTAAATAATTAAAGAAATTTTTTTGCGCATTAAATTTCAACAAAAAGATGCTTAGTATTTGATTATTTACTGTCATTTTTATTTCTGTACACCAAAGCGTACATAATGTCCTATTTCGTTTTGTATGTGTTATTGCTTCATTTATCTCTAGAAATTTTGCGGTTGCTTTTGTTTTATCCATTACAACTTGAACGAATGCTTATCAATAAAAATGTTAAACGTGTCATAAGTATCTTGTGAAATGTCAGTTACGCTAGTTTTATGATTACATTATACTGAGATTCTTTAACAATCTTTGTTTGAACAATGGAAAACTGATGTAATATTTTTATTAGATTTTGTATTGCATTCGCTACCGTACGTTTTTATATGATAATATCCCAGATCTTCAATTTTATTTTAGTATTTTAAATTTATATTAATTTAGTTCTTGTAGTTTTAGCGTTAGTCTAATTATAGACATTTACATTAACATCGTGATGTCAGTTGAATTATTTATATTCCATTTTATCAGTTTATAATGCGTTTGAATGGTCAAATTGAGCTCTACATCTACCTACATTTCATTTTTTGATTACGTAGTTGTTTTTGATATAAACGTGATATTTAGCCACCTTACGTTATTGCGTGATAGCATCCAAGATTTTCCATTTTCTTTTTGTATTTCTATTAGATATTGACTAATATCTTGCATTTTTAGCGATAATCCAACTATAGAAATTTACATTAACATCATGGTGTTAATTAATTTAAAAAATTCTATTATATCAGTTTTAAATTCGTTTTAAAAGTAAAATTGATCGTTTTATCCACGTACATTTCATTTCTTGTTTTGGCAGTTATTTGTGGTATACACCCTTTATTTACTGTCTCCTGGCATTACTGTAGAGCCAAGCGAGGTATTTTATCAAATGTTTTATAAAAATACTGAAAAGACCTCCTTATTTTTGCGATAAAGTAAGTAGTCTACTCTAGTATTAAGAGCAAAAAAATCGTTCAAATCAAATTCAAATTTGTTCTTTAAATTTATCTGTCTTAAGTGAATTATTCTCTATCAGCATGATTATAATGTTTTTTTGGCACCATAAATTTTATCCGTTGTAGACTTTTTATCGGTAAAATGTTATGCTTTAATTAAATTGTATGCGACCTGTTCAGTGACATTGTCTGTTGTTTTTCAATCGCTTTCCTCTAATATACATTATTATTCGCTAAAAATGTTCGCCGTTAGGCATTTTAAGTTATGCTGGCATTCTATCTGTTAAATATTTGAAATCATGAATTACTTCGTGTACTGATACTGTTCGCGTAGATAGACTGCAAAGATAATTGACAAATTTATGAATAAAAGTTTTCCGCCTAACTTTGATCAAGTATTGCGATTATTATTATTTGGTTAAACATGCAGTTTTAAAACAATTACCTACACTATACTGGGACTTGTAATTTTTATTAATTTCAATTTTGCTGAATCATTTCTGGGAGCACAAGATATTGGACTACATCTATTAATATTAAGTGGTCAATTGCCAGACAAGTTCGTTTATCCCAATGTCAACCAAGAAGGTCCTAGAATTTGCACGAAACTAAGCACTTTAACAGCGGTTTAGTGTTTAGTTTTAACTACGGTGCTGTATATAACCGAAACAAATTCTCTCCTGAGGCAGGCGAGCCTAGCTAGTTGCACTAACAACGAGAGCATAAATTCCGCCGGTAATATCATGCTGCGGTAAAACTATTTTATGCATTATGAAATAGAGATTGATGAAATGCGACCAAGCATGCTAGACGCGGAGAGCAAGTTTCGCCTGCTGGAGCAAATGGAGGCCACTGGTGCCTTAAATCCGGATGCCCAAAGAATAAAAACTATCAGTTTAATGTATCCGTTATGAGAAAAAAATTAGGATATGGTGTTCTGTTGCAGTTAACACATACATATGAATATTTTTTCATAGACATACAGCGGTGAAGTCTTAACTTTTTAATATTAATATGTTGCTGGTTTATAATCTTTATCAGTGATGGAATGTCATACATTGAATAATCGAGCGGTATCATGTTTAATGGCGTTTATTTGATGAGAGGAGAAACTCAATTATCTTTTGATGGATTTTATTGGGATAGCTGATGAACTGGTCACGACAAACATTCGTAAAGGAAATACATGCTGAAGTGACTTTATTGTACGCGAATCTGAATCAGTTGCAAAATTCAAATAAAGTCGTTGGCTCTTTGTGAGATGAACTCAAATGTTTATAATATAATCTGTTATTCAGGTTCGATGGTGTGTCTTAGGCCAACATCAGCATGCAATCACATAACCAATGCCCGTTGTTCTAAGGTTCAGTAAGGCTTAAGTTATGCCAGACTAAAATGCATAAAATTTGGAATGCATTGCCCTATAAACAGTTGGTTAATTGAGCAGTAATAAATATAGTTGCCCGTTCCACTAGAAGCTAAATTTTACCATTCGATTATTTTATATATGTGATATCAATATGTAAATGATTTTCACATAAAGAAAAACATAGTTTGTGTAACAAATCGAAATGTTTTATTTTATTTACATTTAGCAATAAAATTAATCAGAAATACATAGTGAATATACGTATATTTAAAACTTTACATAATGTCAAAATGAAAATTACTACAGAAAAGTACTTGCACATCTCACAATCATATAAGCGATAACCAGTTAAAATTCAACATTTTCTTCTTTTCCCTAGAATCATTCTATCGTTAGAAATCATATTACGTTTTACTAAAATAGAATAAATTCGCAACAAATTCCTTTGACATGAATAATTTCTTATCTTATGCTATTGAAGGTAATGCGAAATTTAAAAAAAACAATTCGTGTAGGGAAAAGTGCTTTCTCAGAAAATTATACGATACATATTTCGGCTGTTAAAAGGAATTTTTTGCTGAAGATTTTATAAATCAAATTCCAGTACTGCTTAAGCTGACTATAAAACAAGTCACTTTTAAATATACAATTGATGGATATTTACCAAGCAGTTTTAAAACTACATTTTTAGCTATCCTGATCAAGTTTATTAGTTATTTATTACAAAATTGTGTATAAAATAGCATCTGAGGCTGAAAAATGATTAATTCCTTCGCTTTAACATAGCAAAGAAAACATTAGTTAATAACGAGTAGCTAATGCAGATCCAATGCATACTCCAACAGTCCGTTCATACAGTTGACTGTTACAAGCAAACTATTTCTTAAAGCAAAACATATATAATGATCAGATGAGAATAACTGAATTAATTTGTCGTTTGTCTAAGTTGTGCATTAATAACACAAATCATAAAAAAATTCCGTTCAAAATATGTTTACACAGTGTAGTTTAAAAGACAACCCATCTTCGCCGGTATACATTTTTTTTAATATATGGTATACATGACATTGAAATTCAAGTTAGATGACTCTTACATAATCCTTGCTTGCGCTTATCGTGATAAAAAAATTCTTAACATCATGTTTACGATTTTCAGATAACTATTGCTATTATATTTTACCATTTGGGCAGCAATGAAACTAGTGTCAGTCGTACTTACTAACGTATTTCGATCTTCCATGGTCATCATTAGACCAAGACGTCAGGTTAACTAACGAGCATCAAACAGAAATGAATTTAACAGGCATGGGAAATCAGATATGCGCAACTCATCACTAGAAGTCTCGCATACATTATGCTTCACTGGAAATGTTGGTTGCGTAAATTGTTTCCAATTATGGACACAACATATTTGCAGGTTACGCAACATGTTTTTAGGTTGTACAATTACACAATCATTGATTGCATGGATATTGACGACAATTCTTAAAATAAAGTTTGCGTTATCGAAATAAACATCGATTCAACTGCATCCAACCTGTCGCATAATGTAGCATAACAACCCTATTTACATAAAACTGCAAAATGGCATTTCTACATATATTGCTCATATCTTACCATAAGCGGACAGGTACACAAATACACAAATTTATTCTTGCTCCTACATGAGTAATCGAATAATATTTACAAAAGTATATGGTAGATTTTAAAAAATGTTGAATTCTACTCAAAAACAGTCAACAATGATATCTTGATAATCAAATCAAAATTAAATTTGCATAAACACGCCACGATTTACATGAATATGCACAATTTACTGTAAAATATAACGGTTGTTGCCAAATTAATGTTGTTACTAACTATGATATAGTAACGACTTAATTTTCCATAAATTTCATATGATCTGAATTGTTTTTAACGATTATATAATCGGTAGCCTGCTAAATAACATAACAATTGTATTAATCACTCCTTACAAGCATTTCTCATTAAAAAAGCAAAATAGACTTGAAAATATGTGATCCATTGATAAATATTTTTTATCTAGCTCATATCAGTTTCTAGTAAAAAAAGATATTTTTTAAAGTGTAGCTTAATTTTCATTCGGTCATTTTATGTCATTTTCTATAAATATAGCTTTGAAAACCAGGTAGTTTTATTACTAGTACCAATAATTATTTATTAAAACAAGTTTGCGAAAATGAGATAAACATCAATACAAAAAAAAAATAATAAAAACTTCTTGTCAATACCTGTGCGATTAACAATTGCCTAACCGTTGTCAATAATTTCTAAAGTTTAGTAACGTTTGCTCATTAATAATTTTTTTGCTTCCAGGTTTGTAAACAAGGAGAAATAAATTTATTAGTAAAAGTGCAAAAAAGAAGATATTCGCAGCAAATGTGTATGGAAATTTTTTAAATGTAATTTTTACCATCTGTATAGTAAAAAATGATAACGAAAGACATATGTAGTTTTAACAGCTTCATAGATAAAATTCATATTATACAAGACGGCTATTATGTTAAAACGAAATACAAGTGCATTGCACTATTTTGGCAACATAATGTATAAATGCGTAGTTTAAACTAGATCTTGAGCACATTGACGCTAGAATAGTTTATGCAAACTGGAAGAGTAAAATCGAAACCTACGATTGGTACGAAAAATAAAGTTATTCATTCAAAATATCAACTTTGGAAAAATATTTCAGTTAAGCAGCTGAAAAGAATAAATGAACTAAAATAAGAAATTTGCGAAAATTTATCTAACGAAATTGCCTTCTATCCTGTTCAAAGACAAAATAGATTACAAACGTCAAGATTTCAGTTTGGTCTATGAATAACTGAGCACTTGCAAAAAGCTTGGAAAGCAACTGCATGTTTTCTGGCAAGGCGCTTTTCACCAAATATCTTAATTTGCGCAATAGTATTCTTTTTCATATTATCTAAATGGGATTTAGTATAAGCGCATGAAGTAGCATCCTGGACCCGCATGTTATTCCTTATTGATTGAGTACTCTTAGCTTATGACAAAAATGCTTTTCAATCTAATTGCTAGAATAAATCCGAACGGAGGACAACTAGAAAAATGTTCTAAGGCATGAGTCGCGATAAGCACAGCGTTATTCACATTGATCAACTTGAAAGGAATAGTTGCCCTTAATTTTATTTTCTTCCTGCACAGCGTAGCCGAATCAACATTGATTATTTTGACTTAACAATGAAAGTTAAACAAAAAGAGGAGTACCTGTCAAGTTAGCATAGATTGATAGATTATAACTGCCCTGGTTGTCGGCTTAACTAGTTAGAAACAAGTCTTGCCAATTTCACTTTTACTTATCAATGTTGTACCAACCAGATTAAGTATTAATTCAGGCAATTACACATTCCAACCAGTAATTAATGGAATCAGGATGTGCTTTACTTTTAAACCTAATTCTATAATATTGAAATCACTAAGAGTAAGTCCTCGTCGTTTGCAAAATACATGCAAACTTTTGTTTAATTTTTTCGGCTTTTACCAATAAAAGAGGTGTATGCGGAAATTTGAGATTGTAAGAAATCGATTTCGTTAAGAAAACGTTTAAGATACAACATAAAAATTAGGCTTTAATTCAAAAACAAAAACACAAGTATCTCAAATTTATTTAAAATGGCACAGACAGGTAACAAGGCAATAGTTGAGGCATCCGTGTCTATTCTACCGAGAAGCAGCACATTAAAATTAATGTTTTTAAATTAGCAGGGCCCCTGCTGTAGGTTATTAGCTTTAGTGATTTAATCAATACGAGAGACGACTGACTTTTGTCACGTTTGATAAAACGCATTAAAAATGTAGACCAGCTCGCATGTAGAAAATCAAGTTCGATAGATCCTCGTTACCAATAGTTATTTAAGACGAACATTTTTTCAACAAATACAAAGACAGGCAAATTCTATCTATGCATAGAATTTGGCGCTGCAATAATATTAGCAGGTGAAGATGATAAAAGCATATTCTAGCATTGAACCGTGTACCGTACTAAAGATAAGTACTATGCATGAAAGTGACATTAATCCTCGACAAAACTAAACTTTATTCTATGACCATCATTGATTTCGCAAGTGATATAAACGGTTACTTAATCTTTAGATTAAGTGCTTGAAATGAATACCAATGAAATTATTAACCGGTTGCAAAAACTAGCAAAGGCACTGCCAGTTACAAGTACAGACGCTAAAAGAGCTATTTTGTACGTCTCGTTTGAATAGTGGAACTGGTGTCTGTATTAAGTCTTTAAGAGTGGTTTAAATATTCACAATTATGGTCTTAGTAGCGAGTGTCCAAATGAAGTGTCACGCATTTTGTACTTAAATATCTGCTCGATTTTCTGAACCAACTAGACTTCACAAGAGATTGGCCAATCATGTAAATAAAGTATGAATTGAAAACATTAAGACCACAAAGTTGTCATTTCGTGCTTAAATAGTATTCTTCTGTATGTACGCTATAGTAATAAACTGTCTATTCAAATGAGATTTTATAATAAAAATTAACGGCCAAAAAACTGCAAACTGTTAAAATTTATTTTCAATCAAATAAGACTACAATATTTTATTCAAACCTGCCGGTTTACTGTTTTATCGCTAGTGATGTGTGAACTTCATGAATCATATTTTATAGGATAACACTTTATTTACAATTGCCACCTATGTAGTATACTTGCAGTAATTTGGACGATCCGCAGGTCCATTTCAGTGCCTACAAGTGGTCAGCAACAATTTTGTTTATCGTCAACATTCAAAGTGTCGGCAATTTATAAAGATCGCTAGATAACCTGCTGGTTCTGTAAATCTGACGTTTTCTGGAATTTTCTTTACCTATACGAGTAATGTTAGGTGGTCATTTCAACAAGCCGCTGCTCATTTAAAAGTGCCTCCGACTCAACACGGCTTGTAGTGCCGCGAAGAGCCGCAGTAATGCGCGCTTCCAGATCAAGAGCCGCGGCCCTTAAATGCGCCGCTACACTTACACCTGGTCTAGATGGAGACTGTAGAGCAATCTCGACCATTAATTGTTCCGAGCGAATTGCCTCAATGCTTTCATCGTGCTCCGCCTCCAATGCTGCTTCAACCAATTCAGCGGCGAACAGCACGGACTGTAACAGATTTGCATGCCTTTAATAAATAAAAACACAAAGAAGGCAGTTGAAGGAAAGCACACACGTTAATTGCGGCGTGTAACCAATATAAAATTGGATAAGAAGGTAAAAATTATCACAACATGTGGTGATGAATTAGTTTAAAATAAAAATGTCTCCATAAATGAGTAGATGTGTTTTGGTAGGCGTGTTGCAGAAAATCATTTTTCTATCGAGCAGTAGTAGGTGCTAGACTTGTTTGATGAAAGGCTAAACATGGTTTGGCGAACTGAACTAACACGGGAATAATTTTATATGGTAACCAAATAAGTTGATTCATTTCTACAGATTTCAGTTTTATAGTCAGATTACCCTGATAAAACAAAGTAATAGTACTCTAATAGAACTCAGTGCAACATGAAAGATGACTAAAATTTTTTACCTGAAGTACTAATTTAATAACTTAAGTTTTGTAACGGGATTTTTATCATAGTTTATTTTGGAAAATAAAATAAACTAATAGGTGATATCATTCTATTCGAAATATGTTTAACCTATAAAAACATTTGAAATTAATACTAGAACGAAGCTCCTTATACAAAATGTATGTGGATGCCAGATTGTTTATTCGCTTGACGAATTAAATCAAGTACATTTGTTGCAACAGGTTTACACCAATGAAAAATTCATTAAATTCACTGTTATTTGACGAAAGTAAAGTGTTACATTTTTACACTATTAAAATTATTTTAGAAATAGAAGGTTTATTTTTCGGGAAATTTAAGGAAAATAAATATTTCTTCGCAAGGAAAAATGTCGTACTCTGAAATTTAAAGCATAATTACATGAAAAGGAGTTTTAATATTTCTTCATGTTATATGCTAAATCAAGGAATAGAGCTATTCATAAACAATACATGGAAAAATGAAAATAAAACAGGATTTGCAGAAATGGACAAGCAATGCAAGCAAGAACTACGTAAAGGAAGTTACATCATTCAAAAATAATACAGCATAGAGTGAACAAATTTAAATGATAATAGGACAATCCTTGAATGCACGATTAGTGGTAACAATTCAAATCAAGTTTGAAACAGTGAGTTAACTAAAATAAAATTTGTGTCTACTTTAAGCTTGAGTTAAAGAATAATGTATCACTATTGCTGCTTCTAGGTTAATTGGTCAAAATTATTAAAGCACTCATTAAAAATGCAATAAATGTTGCATGATCTTCAACACTAATATATGTAAGTAAAGCCCATCACCTAAACAATTCGATGTTAACAGCTTTAATATAAAGTATTTAACGCGGGATTAAAATCAATGAGAATAAAAATAGAACTTAAGAATCGATCAGTAAGGACAAATCGTTTAAAAATTAGATTGACAGTCAAATTTTTCAACGCTATTAATGCTTGCAAGTGGTACTGACCCAGTAGTCAGCGAACTGCATTTAAACAGGAAAACGAACAAAAAAAAAGACTAGCAGAAGGTTATTTGTAGGCTATAGCCTATAAAAATTTTAATATATAAGTTAAATGGCATTTGAAATAATGCAATAAAAAACACGCGATAATGACGCGAAAACTGTGTGATTTGCCTAAGTAAAATACTATTACGCTTAGGAAAGAAAAATGCAAAATTAGTCGAAGCAATTTAATAATGCAATACTGCACTAGCTTTGCAAAACAAGAAAAATTTAGAATTAATCAATCTTTGATCCAGCGGGTGGAGAGACCAATTCTTGAAGTGAATTTTGAGATATTGAGATAAATACTAATCAAATTTTATCTAATCATTCGAACAGCATAGAAATACTACCGTCTTTCACACGTACAGAAGCGTTTTTATTTTTTTGATCACCGTCATAACACAACGGCAAACTGACTAACGGGGTTTAAAGTGCAATACTTATATTAAGAAAACAAAGCCAGATATGCGGATCTAACCTATAGTAGTCCGGCATAAATTGTACCTAACTAGAAGTTATATTAAATTTGACCAGCGGTAGTTTTGCTACAATGGTGATCCGGTTGAATACAATGGGATTAATGTTAATTTCAAGCTTGCAAACTTGATTTAAAGATTTGTTATCACCCGCGCAATCGATGATTGTTTAATTGTACAACTTATATAAATGTAGCAAAAGCTGCACAAATTTAATGCTTCTGACTGCATGGGAATTGAGCAGCTGACATTTCCAGTCAAGTACAATATATGCGCGACTACTAGGGGTGAAAGCCACCTATCTAATTTTGCTTTCTTAATATATGCATTGCGGTTTGAATCTCGTTAGTCAGGTTTCCGTCCTGCTATGATGATAATCAAAGAAAGTCGAAATGCATTAGTACCTATGACTGACAGGAGTTTAGATTTTCTGTGTGACTGGTTAAATACAATGGTATTGGTTTGTGGTTGTAGCACGCAAGATTGACTTAAAGAAATTACTATAGTTTTTATTATTTTATCATAATCTGGGAAATAATCATTTCCAATATTTAAAGAAAAAAAATAGTTTTCTTTTTTCTACGAAAATGGTACTATGATAGTTTTATTTATCGGATATGCATATATTAAAAGCTGTGCTGCCGAAGGAAATGCATGCAAAAAAGTCCACATTAATTATGCCATCAGTACATTAAAATATAAAATTAAACACTAATTGATTGTACAGATGAGGATAATGATGATGATACCAATTATTAAAATCAAGTCTGCTAGCTTGAGATAAACATAAATCTCATTTTATATTACCAGTAGCACAACAGAAATTCTGCAATCAGGCACGCAATAAGGTGCATTTTGGTCTTCATGATCATTAGCCGAGCACGACGACAAACCAACTAACGATACTCGAATCTCGAGGCATTTTCAATGTATGGAAAACCAGATTTTTCATAACTTATTTAGGCATAACGGTTTGATATTTGTTTGTTAACTTTCCACCGTGCTATGATGATAATTCTGGAAGGTAGAAATGCGTCATTTCGTGTGACACAAAGTAGTTATGCCATTTTTGCCATAAAATACAGGTGAATGTTTGCTACGTCGTAAATAGTCTAAGTGTAGAACTAGATATTTGATCTACCACATTGTATCTCATAAATAATGTTGTACGAAAAATGCATTAAGATCTTTAGCTTTTAGCAAGAGAATGCACTCTTACAAGGTTTTGCATTATGAATTATATAGTCTTTTTAAATAAATAAATAAACTATAATTCGCCTAATGCTGGATGTGCCTATACCATCGACACTTTAAAAGAATACCAAGATATCAAACCATGGTAAACATTACGCCATGCACAAAATAATCTCATAGTATAAAAATCAGTTTATATTTATAAAAAACATGCTTATAGTTGTTTTCGGAATAGTTAGTTAGTTTGAGAGCAAGGAATGTAGGCGAGTAAATATATTTGATCTAGGTACAATGCACAATTCGTCTAATTATTGTGATTAAGCTTCATTTTTGGCATAAAGTTTGTGTGCTAACCACCTGTTGTTTCAAATTTTATATAAAATATTTTGTCTTTTTTATCATTTAAAGTGTGAAAATTCATGTGAGACTGCAAGCTACGTTCTGCCGCATGCAATTATTCTCATAGTCACGTTTTGTTACAGGACAAAGGCAATCGATTGTTATTTTAAAATTATTTACAACATTCTGTGGTCTGTATTTCCCTGTTGGTTCTACGCGCTTCATAATATCGAATGAAATTATGCATAATGTATTGCGCACCTGGTAAAATGGTAGGTCAAATATGACCATAGTACAGATACTCTCCATTGGTCAATGATTTGCGTAAAATATTACACTCTGAAACGTCAGAACAAGATAGTTGAAATAGTATGACAAGGGCATGCTAAAGTCAACATCCACAAAAGATGTAATCCTAAGTACACATGCGCATCGGGCTAACCGGCGACTCATCAGTATGAGCCGACACTCCAGCCTACACCTATTATCTAATTGTTTAAGAAGCGTGTCGGCAGTTTGATACTGAATTCGCCAATAACTATGTGTATTGAAGCAATTGTAGAGTCATCTTCGTATAAAGTCTAGCAATTCCATGTAAAAGTCGATTCACTTTATTTAATGAGCTTCAGACACGTAAAATGTGCCATTACTACGTTTTTTGGTGGTAGGTTAAAATGTTGAAAAAATATCATTCTAAACATCTGCTACTCCAGCAAAGCCGCTTAGTTCGGCCACGGACGAAAACAAATATCATATTTTCGCGATAATCATGGCATCATTCGGTAAAACATATTATATTTATGTATTGTTTGTTGTGGAGTACTAACATATTTACACTTATGTATTGGGTAATGTCTAACCAGTAAGAAGCTATTTCAAATATGACCAGAAAGGTGTGCTTCCTTTTGACAAACCATATATTACTTCATTTTTTTCGTTTGTTAAACTTGTGAGGTTGATTGCAATTGATGAAGGCCTACGTTAAGTTAGGCCGAAAAATTTTATCAAAAATAAAACTGTTGGAACAATGAAATCAGCGTTAGTCAAAACGCAGATCAGGTAATTTTAATTAATCCAGGTTCACAAATGACAACATCATTCAAAAACCATATATTTGTTGGTTATATTTTTATGGTTCTATTTGAAATAACTTGTTACTAGGTGCGCGATATAATGCAAATAATTGCGTGTATATTGTCGGCGAAACGAAGAATATATAAGTACCTGGTTAAATTGATGGTAGCATAGTTAAAAATCTACATTATTTAGCAAGATAATAATATCCAGTATATATACGAGTATTTAAAGTGGCGAAGTATAATTTTTCCATCAACACACAGTAACGGATTTTTGCACGTAAACAATTGGCGCCCTTCATATAATTAAATGAGTATTGGTTGTGCGGGCGGTGATAGCAATTGTTATAATCATGATTGCAGTCTTGATATAAACACCTGACACATTAATTACATACATATTTTAGTATAAACTAAGAATTGTATAGTGTAGAAAAGGCAATTCATCTAGAAGACCGATTTCATCCTTATTGGGAACTCATCACGTACTGGCCAGAATTTGCCGTAGACAGGTCTCGAACCTGGGCACGTCTGCTTCGGAATCTGGTGCTCTAACCACTGAGCCACCCTGCCGCACACTACACACAATTTTCAGTTATATACTAATTAATGTAACTCGGTTAGTCTTTTTTTCTTTTAGGTGGAGCTCATATGACATCCATTTAGACCCAAAGTTCCAACTAACCATCCCCAAACTGTTAAAATTGAATAGACACGACGCTACATAAGGGAAGTTGTATTGAAATGAACATTTATATAGTTAAATTATATATTATAAATTATATATATTAATTATACAAATGTTCATTTCAATACCACTTCCCCATCTAGTGTGGGAATGGTTAGTTGGAACTTTGGGTCTAAATGGATGCCATACGAGCTCCACCTAAAAGAAAAAAGACTAACCGAATTTTATTAGTTAGTATATAACTGAAAATTGTGAGTAGTATGCAGCAGGGTGGCTCAGTGGTTAGAGAACCAGATTCCGATGCAGAAGTACCTAGTTTCGAGCCCTGTCTGTGGCAAATTCTGGCCAGTACGCGATGAGTTCCCAATAACGACGAAACCGGTCTACTGGATGAATTGCCTTTTCTACACTATACAATTCATAGTTTATACTGACATATGTAAGTAATTAATGGGTCAGGTGCTTATATCAAGATCGCAACCATGATTATAATAATTAACGCCGTATTCAAATACGCACAAAAAAGAAGGAGTCGCTGAAGAACGTAACCTGTTCGATGCGAAAATGATGATAATCGGCCACAGCTTAAAACTACTTAGTACAACATAACTGTTTTCCAAACAGCCATTCAATATGTAATAAAATAAACATTGTTAACTTGAAATAAATTAAGTTTACATATCTTAACTAATCGCACTACAACGTAAAGCAACCGGCAGTGGCATGTGCTGCCACCTATAGCCTTTGCACTGTTATCTTTGTTTCAAAAATCGAAAAAGTCATCGCAAACCCCATTAGTCTGAAATAACTTTTATTTAACCGGTACATAGGCCGCGCAATGGTTTCAGGCGCAATCATAACGGTATTGCCGTTTAGGTAACTTAAGCAATTTTGTCATCAATTATCGCGCGGGTGCTGATATATATTATTTGAATAAAATTGGCGCGTATGAGACAAACACCAATCAAATCTTTAAGTAAACTCAAAGTAACACATAACCAGGGCGTCCTACGATGCGGGGAAAATCCATCGCATGTAAAATATGGGCATCGAATAGAATAGTTCATTTGCCTTCAATTTACATTAAACAAAATATAAGCGAAACAGTCATTAAACCATATGAGCTACATATTTGTTGTTGTGAAGATAGTGAATTTAGTATAATCAATGAAACAGTTAACTAATAAACGCTAACTGTAAAAGGAGACTCGCTCAGGCTTAAAATATTTTTTTTAAATTGTCTGCGAAAAATTGGCAAGTATGATTTAAGTAATTGAATTAACCACCTACACAATCAAAGTTTGCTTCATTAATCATTTTTATGGATGAAGCAGAGGCAGCGGGAAACTGTGATCTTCTTCGCAAAAAATCAAAAATTATAGGTACAAGTGTTTGACGTTAGGTAGTCCATGCTATGAGACATAAGGAAAGGATGGGATTGGTATTATTTGATGTGCAATAACTATATTTAAAAAAATATATTTACCACTCACGCAATCAGGGATTGCATAAACTGACAACTTGTACGAATGTAGAAGATTCTGAAAAAAGCGTTGATGTTCAACTAATAGAAGCAAAACGTAGTGGTACTAATTTCAGACGGTAGTTTTTCTGTCATGAGTCAGAATGAACGAGTAGGATTGTCATTCACCTGAAGTACCCAAATACGATTTAAATAAGTGTATTCTTCAACCATGCAATCAACGGGTGCTTAATGTAATAACTTATGTTGATGTGGTGGATGCTGCAAAATTCTGAGATATTCATCTTAGATCAAAACGCGCTGGTAATAATGACTGACGGCAATTTTGCCATGTCGTGTGGTTGGTTGAACGGATGCGATTGGTATTCATCTGAAGGCCACTAACAAGATTTGTATATTTGTATCCCCACCCACACAATGCATGGGCGCTTAATGTAATAACTTATGTGAGTGTAGCAGATTTTGCAAAACTCTGAGATCATCAGATTAAAAAATCGAAACGCTTAGGATCTAGTGACTGATGGTAGTCTTGCTGTTATGCGGCATGACGAAAATATCGCTTGGGTGTCCGTCTGAAGTCTGCAATCTTGACTGAAATTAATTTTTTTACCACCCACACATCTAATGGTTGTTTAATTTAAAATCTTATATAATGTTATATATATGATTCTACAAAACCTGTGACATTCGTCACAGAAAATTGAAATATAATGCTATTAGTGGCTGAGGGAATCTTTGCTGTGCTATACAAATGAGTAGAGAATGGGATTTGCTCTTTTCTCATGTCTTCATTTTGAATTTAAATAATTGTATTCACCACTCATACAATGAAAAGTATGCTCAAACGAGTCACTGCTGTGAATGCTGTAGTTGCAGCAAAAAGCTATGCTCTTCACCGTAGAAATTCAAAACGCATTGGTACTGGTGATTAACAGCAGCTTTGCTACGCTATGCAAATGGTACAGAATTGATCGTTGTTTATCTGAAGTCCTCTATCGTGATGTAAATACTGGTATTCGCCATAAACGCAATCAATGGGTTCTTAGTTTAATAACTTATATGAATGCCGCATTTGCAGCAAGAAGCTGTTCTTCATCGTAGACAGTCAAAATGCTTTGGTAGGAGTGACTGGCGGTGGGTTTTCTGTTTTGCGAATGGGTATTGGATAAAATTGGTGATTCTCTGAAGTCCTCACGCTTTATTTAAATAACTGGTTTCACCACATACGTAATAAAAGTTTTCTTAGATTTATAAAGTCTATGAATTTGGAAAATGTTGCATAATCGGTGATCTTTACTATAGAAAATCAAAACATCACTTCGACCGGTGACTAACGGGAGTTTTGCTAGTTTATGTGGCTCGGTGAAAGTATGGAATCGGTATTCATTTAAAGTCCACAAATATGATTTTAGAAATTGAACTTACCACTAATACAATCAGTTGTTGATAAATTTAACAACATATATGAATGTATTAGACGCTGCAAAAGCTGTGATTTTAAACGTAGGAAATCCAAACGCGATGATAATTGTGACTGGCGGCAGGTAGTCCATGTTAGAATACAGAATGAAAGGATGTGATATGTAATATTAGATGTCCACAAACTTAGTTAAAATAATTATATTTACCGCACACGAAATCAGCGATTGCGTAAATTGACAACTTATAAGAACGTGGTGGATACTGCGAAAAGCAATGATGTCTAACATTGAAAACCGAAACGCACTGGTTCCAATTTAAGACATTAGTATTTCTATTTTGTTCAGCAGGATGAAAGGATAGGAATGCTGCTCAACTGAGATAGGCAAATATAATTTAATTAATTGAACTCTCAACCTATGCAATCAATGTGTGCTTAATTTAATAACTTAGGTGAGTATGGGAGATGCTGCAACGCACCGTAATCTTTTGTGTTACATGTTGCGCAACTAGTAAAAAGTGGTTCAAATAAGACCACAAGGGTAAGCGACAGTCAACATGAACGAACAATATTATCTCATTTACACATTCATTTCTTGCTTACTAGCGACTCATTAGTAGAAGCTGGTAATACGCCCTATACCCCCTATATATGTGGTAAAAATCTGTGGGAACATTGGACGGTACAATTTCCTGTACGAAATTTAACATATCTTAAAATTCACTGTGTTCGTATCAGATACTGACTCGACAACTATAGTGTTAGTAATTTCCACAGGCTTGGTACATGTTATATATAATTCGTTGGCTTTGAAGTCGCATTTTCGAAGACTTTATATGACATTAACTGCACCACTGTTTTTAGATACATTCGTATAAGAGATTGTAACGTCCAATTGTCTCGCATTAATTTCACGAAATATACATTGGGTATAGGGTACCATACCAACTACCACTGATGAGTCGTCAGTAAGTACGAAACGCATGCGTACATGGTATTATACCTTTCGTTCAAGCTGACTTTGGTTTATCCTTCTGGTCATATTTGAACTAATTTGTTAATATGTGTGCAAAATGCAATACGCAAATGCATATATTTTGGTTCTACGCAACAAACAGTTAATAAAACTGTTAATTTCAAATTTAAAATCAATAAACTTTCGTATTCGAGACTGAAGGTAGTTTTTAACGTTATGTAGGACTTCAAAAGGATGGGATGGCTGTTCGTCTGAAATCTAAAATCTTAATTAAAATATACGTCTTCACCACCTACGCAATCAATGGTTGTTTAATTAAATATGTTATATTATTATGGAAGATACCGCAAAATTCATGGTCTTCACCATAGACAATCGGAAAAAGTTTGAATTATTGCATGACGACAATTTTACCATGTTATACGAGTGGGTAAAAGACTTGAGTGATGTGCAACTGTAGTCCGTAAATTTGATTTTATTACGCATTGCAGCTTGCTGGCGCACTTTGATGCGTACAACTAAAGTTTTACACGCTTCAGTGGGTGTGGCTGAGTTTAGTTATGCACTGCTGTGTAACTGGAAAAAATGTGATCGAGATCTATTTGAGGTTAGCAAACGGGATTTACATAGTAGTTTTCACCACCCAAGCAAGTAAGGGCCGTTTAAGTAGCTCTCACTTTTTCGGCACTCACAAAATATGGCATTGCCAAATCTAGGCAAATGTTAGACAATTGTAGCAACTTTAACAAAAAAGAGCGCAATTTAATGGCACAAAATGAAAACCAAATTACCAGACCGCTGTAAATGTTTAAAAATACTTAACTAAGATATCAGGTTTATTAAATAGAGAAAATGGCAGGGGATCATCAACTTAAAGCGATAACAATATAAAAAAATGAAATGTACTTACGAAACTTTTAACGATTCTCTTAAGCAGATCCAATTTGACTGTAAAGTGTCGCAGAGTGAATCCGATGCTCTTCTATTTAATAATGAATCGTAGCTTTTACCTCTTTTGTTACGACTTTCGACATTGTCCCGTTCTATTGAGTTAGCTGATTTCAGCTTTGTGAACTCCGGCAGTTTTGGACGCTTACTCGTTGGAGCGGTTTCTGATATAGCATAAGAAAAGAGGAAACATGTTACGAAACAGTTGACTAACTACAACTCTTTAGAAGTAATAAAAGTAAATTTAATGAACAAACCATTTGAAATAATTTAAATGAGCCAACATGCTTAACAAACAAAGTTACAGAAATTCAGATTTTCGCCTAAATCTTTTAAATCTTTAACGATTACAGAGAATTCTACTTTGTTCGTGAAATTGTATCATTTTGTTATTTTCTATTATAATTTATGCCGTCGATAAATGCCTGTTTATTTTTAACTCGCCATTCTATTATTTGAAAAGCATAAAAACGAGTTCCAAACTTTCATATGTAAAAAATTCAAAATAACATCCATGTATCCCCGCATTATCTTTAATATAATATATTAAATTTTACCCGCGATGATTGTTTAAAGTCAAGAAATAAACAAACTCTGCATTTCCAAGAGTAGTCTGGCTTAAAGTAGGTAAAATGTATTTGAATGTAAAATGTATATTTCTATATTTTCAACAATTTACCTGTACACTCGATTTTCTCAGATGACTGATTTTCGGATGATTGTGATTTTAACTGAGAGAAGGATGGCGATGCAGGCGGGATGTGAAGTCTGTTAGTGTGGCGTTGGCGACCGCACAATGGACAAACGTTGCCGTCTAAAACGTCTACCGGTTGAGTGAGTTCGCCTAAGACACTCTCGGGTGAGACAATGATGGCGGAATCCTTGTCTTGGAGGCCAATAAAATTACGCCATGACTGACAGTTTGGCGGACTAATATCCCCAGGCAAAGCACCTGAAGTGCCCTGGACATGACCCAAGGAACTGCTGCAAATCAAACTGAACAGATCATCGATTATACTGTACAACACTTCAATTTGCAGTCTGAATAGAAAAAAAACGCAATTGGCCTTTCTTTATAGTCCTCATCTAATTCTGGCCGTAAAAAGCAATTTTTAAGTAAACATTTCCGATTTTCAATTTAGCACTAGTTTTTTGTGCGAGTTGAAAATGTGTAAAAACAAGTTTGCTGGCCTCAAAAATCGACCACTTTGACTATTATACATTTTTAACAACAAATTAGTTCAAACAATCACAGCCACGCTAAAAACACCTATTATCACAACTCGCTGAATATCGCATTGTTTATGAGTGAAGTACACTCCGACTTCATTAATTAATCGTTAATGCTATTTATGAAGTGGCAGCGAACGATGCGGACATAATAGAAGTTCCTATCGCGATAGAATAGGCCGTATTAAAAACGTTTAATAGAGGCGTCGAAAAAAAGTGACAATCTCAGATACTGAACACTTAAAAGGATTTTAAAAACAAAGCAAAATTATATTTGTGTGAACGGAAGGTGGAGTAAAGTTAAGAAGAAATATTGGTAAAGACGTATACTTGCTCATCCATGTAAGATAGATGGGCCTCAGTTTGAGTCATCCATTGTACATAACGAAAATCTATCTTAAAATCTGCTTTGAACTTTTATTATACACATTGAACATATTTGGTCAGAACACTATTGTAACTAGAAATACCTGCAAATAAAATATGCCGAAATGAAAAAGTAATTTCGTCCAAAAAACACGATTGTTCATCAAGAACTAAGAAGGCGTACTTATTTCGGTGTGAATAGAATGAGAATTCTCATAATATAATGTGTTTATGCTTACAGTATGTATACCAGTAGGTGTACAAAATCAGGTTAACCTGTGGTGAACCTATTCCTTTATTTACTCGCAATACTTAAATGCGTAGCACGGAATTACCTGAGAACTAGCTTTTTCGCTATGTGGATTCAAAACAAGCCTTTGCTATAAAGGAAACTTTTATCAGGCTTTTTGTTTGAAACGTATAAGTTAGAAAATCGCAATTTTAGCCTAATAAAACATCTCTCAGCTATTATGTATACAGGAAAGCCCATCATCTGCGCTTCAGGCGAGCAACAATAAATGCATGCGAACTTTGGCCTCGGAGATAGTTCCCCAATCAACAAAATTAGCGCTCATTCACAAAAGGTAAAAGGTATTTTATATACAAAAGGGGTAAGCCAAGACAGGTCGGTTGCATAATGCTTCATGGCCACCACTTAAGAGAGCAATTACACACCTTTCAGTCAATGGCAGCTAAAGATAGTCAACTTTCGTGTTTCATTGGCACAAACGATTACCGTAAATCTGCTTTATTCGATGCTTCTTGCTATATAGCTTAGATAATCGGAGCAGCTAATTAAAATATAATGTCTAACTTAAAAATGCCTGTAACGGAAAGAATAATAGTCCATAAATCTTGATAAAATTTGAAACAGCCGGTACCACCAGTTATCTCCGATATATAAACGCGGAGACAAATGACAGCACGACATCGTAAAATGCAATCCGTGATCTAGATAAAATTCTTTCATGACAGCATTTTTCAAGGCGTTAAACTCTAGACCATAGCGAATGGACATTAATGGAATTTATTTAATAATTTTTTGGGATTCGCTATTCTTTCCGATAAATCCACACCATTGTGTGCATATTCTAGACAAGGAAGTTTGCTTTCATCACGAGTCTAATCAAGAAACCTTAGAATTATCTGCATCTACAACGCAAGCGTCTAATTATCAACCACCACGCCATTGAGGTGAAAGACGTTCTAACTTGACATATTTTACTACTTTGAGACTGAAAATCATTTTTTCAATAGCCACAATAGAATTTCATTACAGTAAATTAGTGAAAACCTTTTAAAAAGCTAGCCTTTTTCCACGTGAATAATCCGCTAGAATCGTGAGTGCCTTTCGTGAGTGCGAGAGACCTTAACTATAACTGACTAATTGGTCAATTATGGTTAATGTTTGGTAAAATAAATCGACTGCCATTTTGTTTAATTTTAACTTGTTTGATTATACCAAAAATATTTGAAAGATACACTATGAACAAATAATCGGTTCCGATAACGCAGTATGAAACAAAAGCAGAAAAAGAGTTGTTACCTAGTATCATGTGAGAAAGTTGTCAAATACTCTTTAGGTACCCACTTTTCGTGTACTTCTAACCAAATTTCTCGTGTCTCCTCGTCGTGCAAAGTACAAATAGCGCTTATTATCTGAGAAATATCCTCTGTAGTTGGATAGCTTTCAACCTGCTCATCTGTCAGAGTAATCAACGATTGAACATGTCTAGAAATATTAGCACGGGCAGACCTGTTTCCATTGGTAGCTAGGCATAATAACTCAGAGAGCGTATCGCGTTTATATCCTGGTCTTGACTGCAATTGTTGACATTCTTCGACGGCCTGTGCACTTTTTCTATCATCCGCATCCACGACACGTAAGCTTGTTTTTATTCTATTGACGCTAGTTTTCATTCTGTCGGATGGCATACCTGAAGTTTTTGTACTGTTTAACGGAGATTTAGTTTGATGTTTGGTGGCTATTGCGTCATAGGTATACGGTTGTTGTGCATCAAAAACCTCTTCTTTATTACAGCTTGACGCCAAGCTCTTCTTTGCTTGTAAGGACTTAATCGGATAGCTGTCATTTGCCTCCATAGGTGACATGTCGTAAAGCTGAGTACCCGGCTTAGTTGGTTCTCTATTATACTGACAAAATGAAGCACAACGATGCGGCATACAAGAGCTGACGAATGAATTATACAAAGTAAATAAAAATCATATAGACAAATTCTGTTTTTGGCAAGGTGAACACATACTGATCGAAAATTAGCAGGTGCCTGTCAAAGGTTAAATTAAATAAATAATAGCAGAAAACCTGCAGTACAATGCTATACAAATTAGCTCACATGTAGAGGGAGTTTAAACGTTTGACCTATTAATAAAAATATATTTCGCATGTTCTCTGCTATTGTCCAACAGTAGGAAATGTAAAATAATATTAATTATCTACTAACGGAGATCATTACTCAACACAAATCTCATCTACACAACGCAATATTATTTATGATCTTTTGTATGATTTGTATATGCTTTAAAAGCACTGAATCACGACTAATATTGCTGTTCCCACAGTTTTCTTTACATAACATCAACGAATGATTTGGTTAAAACTTTAATTAATGTGAAGAATTAAGCATATTTCATATTATATAGTCTGATGTTAGTAGCAATTGAAGTAAATTATATTAAGCAAGAAACATCCATGCAATAAATATACATAGGACAATGTAGAGACAAATCCAAACAAATAAAAACATTTAAATACAAATAATAATAATAATAATAATAATAATAATAATAATAAAAATAATAATAATAATAAAATACCTTCAGGCTCAAACTATAAGTGGAGTGAGATATGAGTTCTACGGGAAAAAGTTAGCTTGGAAATCTGTTTATATATATATATATATATATATATATATATAAACATATATATATATTGATTATAAATGAAACATTGGTTGCACGGGCGGTGACAACATTTATTAAAATCAAGATAGCAATGTTGATTTAAAAAATACATTTGTGTTTGTCCTATACATTCAAATATTTCGTAACAGAACAGAAAAGTTATTTTTGTAAAAAAACCAAAAAGTGTCGAATAACAGTTTTTAGTAAATAATGTGATAAACGTGGATCTGTAGAAATATTTTTAGTTTAGAAATGGGATAAACCATGACACATTGAGTTATAGGATAGATAGCGTGCTCATGAAGATACTTTTTGTGTATGATTGTGCGTGGAAACATTTTTAAAGCGACCTATTTGAGTTATTTCAGTGGCCTGATTCGACTTACATCCGGTCTAGACCATTGCTCTCATTTTCTAACTATATATATTCTTCTGATATTTTGATCCTCCACAATTAATTTGTTCATCAGCGCAAAGATACGCCTCTTTATTTTACCTGTCTGTTTTAATTGGTATTTGATAATGAGTTTACTCCTTAAATCCATTTATTAAAGATAAAGTAAAATTGAAATGCGTGAAGTATCCAGTAAAAATGACATTACCGGGGATAAAAATTCTTATTATTTAATCTATGCAAGCTTTTCTATATTATTATCATTATTATTGTTATTATTATTATTACTAAAATTAGTTGTTTTACTATCAGTTGACTTCCGATTTTATTCTCAGAAAATTTCACACCAATAGCTTTAACCTGTCGGATTTTGCGAACTCATGGTCATACTGTTTGTTTTTTGTTCTAATTCATGTTCTTCTGCAGACGATAACAAAATCTCTAAAAAAAATGCAATAATTAAGATATGACATGGTGCTTTACTTGATTTGAACGGTATATAGGACACATACCTTGTCACATTCAGCTTTGTATTTTTGTTCGTTAAAATAAGTGAAACTAAACGATATTCAGATACGGCCTTCATTGCACTACACAAAGTGCCTTATATATTATATTAATTTGTTCGGATTTTGCCTTGTAAAGAAGTAGATTCTTTTAAAATCCAGTATTTAGCTTCCAATAATGTTGTGATACGTATATATATATATATATATATATATATATATATATATATATATATATATATATAAGCGTTGTTATATTCACCATTTTTTAAAGTATCAGAAAAAAGAACCCAAATCTATGGAATAAAATTTATTAATAAATATTATTTCTACCAGTATCCACAGTCATTATTCTGGATTCGTTAATATTTTCGCTCATCTAATCCCAACTGCACATTTGCCGTAACCAAACCCTCGTAGCTATGTCTGTCTTTCTTTTACGCATTGTAGACTGCTTCTTTTTTGTAACGCGATTAGATGTCATCGGATTCATTTTTAATGTCCACAATTATGGGGTGTATCGCATTTTGTGGCATATCTGTTACTATTAAAGGCTTTTTCGTTCTGTTTCTGTTCGAGTCCAGTTACTAGAAGGCATCTGGATGGGCAAAATAAGCTACAGCGTAACAGATAAATCAGAATCATGAAGCCAGACAAAGGTTCAGATATAGTAATAATGAATTCTACTGACTAACGTAAAAAATTCTTAACAACACATAATTTAAATGCGAAGATTTTCAACGCGATACTACACCTAAATTTAAAAATTCTATGGGAAAGATTCGATACAGATTTATTTCGAAAGTCGAAGCAAAACAAGAAATCGACTTAGAAGCTAAAAATGTATTGCTTACAGAATATAGAAAAGCAAATCCAGTAGGTTCAACACAGCCGATTTTATATGGACTGCCTAAGGAACACAAAATAATGAGCATTGATAGTCTTTCTCATTTCAGATCCATAGTATCTATGGTGAACTCTTTGCAGCACGAGGAAGCCAAATTATTATAACGAATTATAAATCCTATGATGAAAGGAGAAATGCAACACGTGATAAAAGACAGCTTAATTTTTTTGGAAATATTCGCGAATTAGATTTAAAAGAGAGGAAAATGTTTCCTTTAGATATAAAATCCCCCTTTACTAGTACCCCCACTAAATAAAACTAAATATTCTCTATGAATAACTGCGAACATTGTTAGCGAAAGCAGTGATAGAAATAAACAACGTAAGGGAACTACTTTTATTTTGCACATCTAACGTACAAAATTAATCCAAGGAGTCTTTAACAGACAAATTGACGGCATAGTTATTGGTTGTCCTCTTATTCTAGTCTTAGCATACATATATATACACCATTTATAAATGGTTGAATTAAAATGGAGCTCATAGGTACATATGCTACGTTAACAATACTTTCATGGTCGTTGGGAAAAATAAGGATAGAGATGCGCTACTACATCCCATAAACAAAGCTAACCAAGCAATCAAGTTTACACTAGACGAGGAAAAATGGATATTTATCGTTTCAAAATTTAGGATTAACGAGAGATCAAGAAGGTACCATCTTAAAGTCGGTTCACAAGAAAAAAAGCTGGATTTACCAGTATATCCATTTTTTCATTTGTGTACCAAGGACGTACAAAATGGGACTCTTAATAAATTTGAGCACACGAATGCGCAGGATTTGTTCACCGATGAACATTGAATTAGAGCTAACCTGTTTCGCGAAACGTTTAGAATCAATGGTTATCCCGACTGGTTTATCGAATATAATTTGAGGCAAAGTAATAAAATTGAGACAAATTTGGAAGAAAACAATATACCTCACAGATTAACGGTAATTGTTCTTTTTGAAGGTGATCTTCCAGGTGAGGTTTTCGAAAGAATAGTAATTCGAGCGACTAAATCTCATTTTCCTTAAATATAGGAGAGAGTTGAGTTTAATGCAACAAAGCATATGCGAACTAATAAAAAAGACAGCCTCTCCGTGATATCAACATCATCATCTGTATATAAATTTCAATTTACCTGCAACGCTCAGTACATTATCAGATTAAGAAGAGGCTCGAAACTAGAATATATCAGCATCTATCTAAAAAATTCTTAAAAAGGGGTCCAGCTCCTACACAAAAATCAGCAATTTGTGAACGTATTTTTTGAAATTTGATTGCGGAGTGCCAACTTCATATTTTCCAATGCCGCGTTTTGCGTACCCGGGTAATAGCTTTGCACGGACAGCTTCACAAAGACCCGATTGATCACATATTCCAATTTCGTTTTGTCTTCGATCGGGCAAAGTTTGTATTCGTCCAAATCTGATAGAACCGCATTTCCATTGGGACGAATACAAACTCAGCCCGATCAAAGACAATACGAATTTGGAAATTGTGATCAATCAGATCTTTGTGTAACTGTCCGTGCAAGGCTATTACCCGCGTACGCAAACCGGGGAACTGGAAAATTTGTGAACGTGTTATACTCAAAGGTCACGTTGTCAGTAGTAATAATTTTTTATTTCTATACAAGGTAAAATCGGAAAAAATGCATCTGGATTTTGAAACTATCGCAAGTAATTCATTTAACCCCTGCTTAAACATACAGAAATTAATTATAAGGGAGGTCAAGTAGGAGTGGTACAGAAACATAACGAACAGGACTTTAAAACTAACAGATGTGCCAAAAAATACGACATCCATTAATTGCAAGCATAATCAAAATGAGACCGATGACACATCTAATGGTGTTAAGAAAAATGAAGCAGTCTGCATTGCATAAAAGAAAGACAGACGTAGCTAAGAGGGGATTGTTAACGCTAAATGTAAAGTTAGAATTGAATGAGAAAAAAATATTAACGAATCCAGGCTAAAGATACTGGTAGAAATAACATTTATCAATAAATTTTATTCCATGGATAACTGCCTTTTTACTCAGATATATATATATATATATATATATATATATATATAGAGAGAGAGAGAGAGAGAGAGAGAGAGAGAAGGAATGAATTAAACTTCAATGTTAAGATTTTATTATGTCGGATTAGCCAATAAAACTAATAATTATTACAACAGAAAATCAAAATTCATAAAGTAGACCGGACTTATGCGTATTGAGCACTGATAAAGTATTTTCCTGAATTGTGGAGACACAGATTAGAATTGGGACACACTTGTTCCAGAGCCATTCATTCATTCACATCGCCACTCAAGCCGCGCACTACATGTGGAACGCATTTGACACCGCTTTCGACTTAAAGTTCCAACTGATTAACTTTTATATCTCTTTGAAGAACAGATACCGTGAGAAAGTGATATAGAATTAAAATTTAATAGTTGGATTTCTAAAAATATATGTTAATAATATATTTCAGAGATTTCAAAGGTGGCAAATGCAATTAATAAAGTATACTGGTCTTATCATTAATGGGCACTCATCAAGTGCTTGCCAGAATTACTTCAACTAAATGAAAAAAGGAAAGAATCATAAATTGGTTTATAACTGTAAATTGTATGTAATGCACAGCTTGGACGGCACGGTGGGTGAGTGTAATGCTCAGAAACAAATGCGCCCCGGTTCGAATTTCAAACACGGAAAATCTGGTATGAGATTGATGAGTGCTCAGTATGTATGAATCAGATTAACTTTATAAACAGCATATGCTACCGTATGTATTTTTAAAATTTTATTCTAGAAAATAAATATATATTAATATCGAACCATTAAACTTTAATTTATTATTATTTTTCTTAGATGCCAGATCGTGGCTGGCTAGTTAAAATTAAAAGTTGTACGTAGTGCGCGGCTAGGGTAGCACTGTGAGTGAGTGTAAAATTCCGACGCAAATGCGCCACGGTCCGAGTCCCAGTTACGGAAATTCTGGAAAATACCAAATAAATAACCAATAAGGAAAATCCGGTCTACTTGATGAATTGCAATTGCTATAGTACGCAATGTTTCGTTTATGCAGGCAATAAATATGTAGACATAATAAATTATACAGTTGGAAGAAAAACGCGCTCATTGAATAGTTGAAAGAAAAAATATTTGTGAATATTTCTAGTTAGGTCTTGTTAGAACATTTCGTTTAAGTACAACCGTACACAAAAGCAAGTATTACGCGTTGAGTATACATGGTTTTTTCATGCAGATATTTTTATTTATTAATTTATTATGGTTCTGCAATGCACGATTGCACGTATTTGGAGTTGTTCAATGAGCTTTTGTTTTTTTTGGGAAATCTTTAGTTCTTCCTTGCTTCGCGGCACGTCAATTTATGGTCTGTATCTTTTCCTGCATACAGAAAAATATCATACAGAAAAAAGAACAGGTAAACAGTAAATGAGAACAAAGCAATTAAGGGCCACATGTAGGAAATAGGTTTAATATGGTAGTTTCTGCTTCAAATAACATGCACAATCAATCACATAATAATCGTTATATTTTCTTATCTGTTAATGTTATCTGAGAAAGGTCCATCTGGAGTTTCACGGTGACAAGTTAGCACACATTCAATGAATTGCATCAGCCTTTCCAAGGGAGTTTCAATGATCTGAATTTTGAATCAATTTAATTTTCAATTTTAAAGCGCAAAATCTTCTTAAACAAATTGGTATTCGATTTTTGCTAGTGCCTATCTTACTGTACGCGCTTTACCTTTTTTCAGGCGAATCGAACCCTCTTTGGGCTAACGATAAGTTAACTGTATTTTTTTATGATATAATGAATTAGAATAGATCAACTTGAATACTATTACAGTGATAAATTTTCAAGTGCATATATAAGGAAAACAGTTAGATTTTGCTTCCATGAGATAAAACTTAAGAATCCATTAATGCGTAAAAAGAACATTTTTCAATTAAACGATGCCAAATATAAAATTTATAAATTACCTTAGTGTTCTATCAGTACTCTCCTTCATGTTATATTGTATATTGACACCAAATTCCAGTGAGCTTTCGTCGATTGTTCGGAATAGATCCAAATCAGGTATTTGCTTTATAAATTAAGTTAAAAAATACGAGTCATAAATATGAATTTTTAGACATGTATAACATAACATTTGTCCTGAAATGCCCATATAAATGGAATAAAATGGATGAGGTTATTTGATCTATATCATGAAAAAATTTTAGTTCAGAAAATTTTGTGCATTACTTAATTTAATTAAGAAACAATCTGTGTTGAGATATAGCTTTATCATAAAGCATGTCTCTAGAGCGTAGAAAAGGTGGCATGGTGGCTCAGTCGTTAGAGTACCAGATTGGGAAGCATACGCGCCCAGGTTCTCGAACCCTGTCCGCGGCAAATTCTGGACAGTAGGTGATGAGCTCTTAATAAGGACGAAACCGGTCTACTGAATGAATTGCCTTTACCGCATTATACAATGCTTAGTTTATACTGACAAATGTATATACATAATGGGCCAGGTGTATATATTAAAATCGCAACCTTAAATAAAAGTAAGTGTTATCACCGCCCGCACAACTAATGTTTATTTAATTTGTGAATTGCCTTTTCTAAACTATATAATTCTTAGTTTATCCTGACCAATATATGTACTTTATGGGGCTGGTGTTCATATCAAGTTCGCAACCTTTATTCTAATAAATGTTATCACCGTTCGTGCAACCAATGTTCATTTAATTATATGTTTGTAACAATTTTTCGTTGCTCTCTCTGAAAAACATTCAAATGTGCCAGCCTTAGAGTGCGATTTTCATAGAAAACGTATTCAGCTATCTTTTGAATGTGTGCACAATGCGCGCTTCATACGTTGAATCTCCGCGATTTGCATTCGCGAGTTGTCACTTTGCACTATCAGTTTCGCAAAGATCCAATGTACAACGATTGCTTTTATATATATGGACATATAATTATATATTATTATTACTATAAGTTGGTTAACTTAAGAACATGCATATTAATAGATATTGTAGACATATAGTTTAACCTTACTATCTCCTCCTTTCTCACTTTATTTAGTCATAATCAAAGCGTCGCTCTGGCCTTCATTCTCTATCTAACGAAGTAACTTGCTATCTTATGTTTATCCTTCGGGTCATATTTGAACTAATTGTTACTAGGTGCGCAATACCTCATACGCAATTGCATATATAATAGTTCTCCGCCAAAATAACAGTATCTGGCAATCAAGTTTGTTTGGTTTTTCAGTTTTGAATTATAACTTTAATTACCGTGACATCGCAATATTACAGTTAAAACAAACATTTTCGATATTTTCTTTCTCCCCTCCAACATTCTGCAAATTAGATGAGATTATGTATACCAGGAATTTGAGATAATTGTAATTGTACTGAAGTAAATGTTGGTCTGTTGTATATATATATATATATATATATATATATATATATATGGTTTTTGAGTGGGTGTTTTCATGTGCTCCATGCATATACATATATAGAGTTTAGTTACTGAGACCAATTCTTTTTTTAAAACCATTGGTGAGTTAAAAATTAAAAATATAAATAGAACTGCTTTGGAACGAGGTAACAAAATTTGCTTAAGTCGACTACTGTGAACATTGTACTTTGTATGTGTGAATAGAGGCCTGAGGATGGTAGAGGAAATATCGTACCGAGACTTTGCCAAACAACGAAGATTAGATCGCAAATCATTTATAGTTGTTAGTGTGAACGATGTTGAAGCCTTCGCAAGAAAGAGACAAACCTGAACCCAGCCAAAAAAAAACAAAATCGATGCGTACTTGGATATATGGGGATGAATCGGATCTTTGCGAAACTGATAGTGCAAAGTGACAACCCACGAACGCAAATCGCGGAAATTCAAATATTTCGGAGACTTTCTTTTATTTGCCAGCTTTACTTGGTCTAACTTGCTTCTGGATTCGTATAGCGCATTGAGCTGTTTTCGCACATATATAAATGAACAATATTGGACTGTTCAATGGCAATGTCATATTGTTTACACTTATGCTCAGCGAGCAATATGCCATGCCAGAACACAAAGCCAAAAATCTTAGTAGAAAAGCACCAATCCCATTGTAATTAATAGTCACAACACTTCGTAAAACCACCGGAAGTCACGGGTTTTTATATGCTTTGCGATTATTTAGATATAATGGTAATGGTGTCTACCAAAATGTAGCCAACTTGATTTAAAGAGTTTGTATAAACACAAGCGTAGCCATCGATCTAAAAAAAAATTAACTACATGAACCTTCTTCCAATTAAAAAGAGCATTTGAGGCCAAGTGTATATTTCCATTTCTTTACAATTTTGAGTACATTCGTCTGTCAATAACTCGTAACACGAATTAACAATGCAACTAAAAACGTTATAAGTTTATCGGATTTGAGCTTGAAATAATTAGTTACCTCACTACATAAAATTGCGTCACGTTTGTGTATTTTTGCATATAAATGTTATTGAAAGCAGATTAACGCAATCACATAAACTGGTATTTAAATTTACTTAGACACCGGCATCCTCGCACAAACGATATTCAATTTTTAAAGTTAGAAGTTTGCATACATTCTATGGACTTAATTGCTACCTAATATCTTCCTGAATGAACTAATTTCTATTGTCCTCTCTGTGTTAAATCAGGTAAGCAATGGCTGGGGCAATAGTCAGGGAGAGAACAAAAATTTTGAAATTTTTACATGAGCAATAAGCGAATGCTGTAGCAGATTATCTACAAATATGAGCATAAATATTAATAAAAATTAAGGTATTAATTTAAAAAAAAAAAAAATAATAAATTGAAACCTGAACTATTATTCGACTATTATTTTAACAGAATATAATAACTAACAGCGTATAAATGAATAAGTATTTATAGAAATATAAAACCAGAATAAATCAGATTATAGGAAATGAAGCTCGCCAACATGAAATATTTCAACGCGACTAAATTTAAAATCCATTAAGAAGTTTGAAGTCAAATCTTATTTAATCCTTATCTAACATTCTGAATTTTTTAAACATTTGTTTCCCACTCGCATTCGCGCAGTCGTCAATTACTATCACATATTAGTGTTACGTTGCGCATGGCATCAAAAGATTTTTTCACTGCTGTTTCACACAAACTATCACCAATTCACTTTATAACAATAGATTTCTTAGTCCATTTTCTTCTTTTACGACTTCATATCGATATTTGTCGACACCTATTTTACTAAAGTGCATACTGTCCAAACTGAATAAATTGCGAGAACGGATCTATGTACATATTTGTACTTAACACAATCGAGGTCCTACCGAGATTTGAACTCGCTTCGCTAGATTCAAAGCCCAAGGGGATAGCCATTACACTATGGAACCCTTACGTTTATTCATTTTATTATTTGACGACTTCTGGCCTCAAATGGAAACATGGGTTCACGAATATATGCAAGATAATTATCTTTGCATTTAATTTCTTACATTTTTAATGTATTTAAGGTTTTAATGTTCTCGCTGCGGACAGTAAGACTACTGTCTTTATTAAGATAACTTTTCAAATTGCTTTGAATGTTTTTTTTTAATGACATTGATTTCAATTTTCTACTGAGTTTAGAATCAAGTGATACTAAAATTTTACAATTCGATTGAGTTCTCACTAATTTTGCGTTTTTTATTTGTAATCAAGTTTACTTACGACATGCTTCATTGATATTCCTATTGGTTTACAAGATAACCATTAACATCTCACGTAGGTTCACCTCTACTTTATTAACCATTTCAATATCTTATTTGTATTATTGAAAGACTTCAAACTGTCAACAATTTTATTAAGCTTATTCGATTTTACCTTAAATTAAGAAGGGTACCGGAGCAAGCATTCTTATAATAAATTATTATTTCCCTTCTCTGACAAATTCCAATTACTTTGACAGATGAAAATAGTGGTTCACCCGATAACTCGCTCTTAGTCGTAACTTTTGGTCAAATTTAGTTAATTCGCCATACCTTCGTCACCATTATTTTAGATAAAGTTTGTATCTAATAAGAATTGAACATACAATTAAGGTTTAAAGGACTTCTTTCTAAATGATATTTCTCTTTTTTGTGCATATAATTTTTTCCATCGAAACGGGCAAATGTTGTTCTATCGGAGTATCTATGACATGTTTATAAAAGCCCTTTTGGAATGTAAAATAACCTGAAGACATGAACTTGTTCATCATCTGAACAATTTTCTAATCCATTTTTGGATTTCGTTCATTACTACTTGATAATCATTAATAAGACATTTAAAACAATCCAATAATTTAGGTGGTGGTATATTATTTTACAGGAATATCACATCCAAGACCGCTTACATCTATTAACAATGCAAATCACATGATGGGATTGAAGGAATAATATAATTTTCTAATGTGTCTGTAGGTGTAAGTTAGACAATAACGATGATTGTTAAAGAGTTGTCCGGTTCACGAATTTTTACTAAAGCATATATTTTGGGTACAAAATTATCCCTATAACCAAATGTTGATTAATAATTAGACATTGCTTTATTACATATCAGTAGGGTCTTTCTTGATTTCAGCATATATCTTTGTATTATTCAACTATTCATACATTCTTACATAATAGTCACACAAACATTTTAGCATCATTGGTTCTCCATTACCCGCCTTCGGATATCAAATTTTTGATATTAAACCGTTTAAACATTTGAATTCGTAATTTGATAATAGTGATAATACATGAAGAGTTGTCTGGTTGATGGATCTTTAAGATAGCGTATACGTTGCGTCTAACATTATCTCTATTATAAAACATTGATTAATAATTCGGAATTTCATTATAACCCTTCAGTTGAGTCTTCTTTAGTGTAACATAAACCTGCATACTAATGAACAATTCATACATTCTTTCATTCTATTCACATTGACATTTTAGTATCATTAATCCTACTCTATCCAAAATCAGCTATCACATTTTTATATAAACCTGTTTCAAAAAATTCACTTCGTATTTTGACTTATATTTTTCTTCGTATATTTCAGACTATATGTGGCACAATTTATGTAAAATTTCGTTTTCTCTGTATCCGAAATTGTATGTGTAGTTGTAAAAAACTGTGATATTTACATCTTTTGGATGAGATCCTTATAAGGATAACCCCGTGCGAAATACTGTTAACTATTTCTACGTGCTTTTTAAGATTAATGCCAGGAATATTAACCCAATATTTACCTGTGGTTGAAATATTATTTATTTTATATAATCCATAACTGCATAAATCCGTTAAATTTCTATCCTATCCAATTCCAGGCATTCTACAAAACAGATTTAGCCACAATTAACTGCGCTTCATTGCAACAAATGCTGATTTATATAATTTAACTTAAATTGGTTGCGCGGACGGTGATAACAGTTACTATAATCAAGGCTGCGGTCTTGATATAAACACCTGACCAGTTGTTTATATCAAGATCACAACCTTGATTGTAGTAAATGCTACATTTTCAACGTCAATCTTTAACGCCCCAAATACTTATTTTATTACATTTCTAGAAAAGTTGGTACGAGTGGACCTATAAAAAAGGCATTTGAAAGGCAATGCCGAAACTAAGGGAAGAAAAATTTAGGCGGGAATACAGACGCATTTTAAAAGAAACATGTTGCGCGACAGGGAATAGAATATTTACCTGATTATTGGGTTGCGATCCGATTTGTTTGCATCCACTGTCTTCCTGATTTTTGTTCCATAATTTTCGATATCCAGATACGGATATCTTTTTCAATGGAAAGCTCATCATAATAAGTTGACAATCAATATGTAAAGTGGAAATATTAGTTTAAACTGCCCCATTTATACTTGTTGTTAGATCGCTTAAGCATAAAATGCTAGGAAAGTGTCTGTCAAATTGGTTTGTGAATATGTCTGCAAGCGTACGCCATGTCTGTGTGTATGTATTCTCGTTTGTTTTTGATTGAGGAATAATCAACTATTGCACGTATACAATCATCCCAGTGAAATGACAGCGATTTAGCAACATCTGACTAATCATAAGATAAGCGTATGCCACTTCTGTGTGTGGTAGCAGCAAAATACAATATACGTACCATTTTAAAACAGACCCTTACCCTGGGTATTAAACTTCCCAACCAAAAGGATAAAATAGAACCGTTAGACACATCAGGAGTATATGGAATTCCATGTAACGACTGTAACCTGATGTATGTGGGTGAAACCATGCGCCCAATTAAGGTTAGAAGAGAACATAAAACCGCATGCAAGTATGCCCATGTTAATAGATCAGATCTTGCACGCCATACAATAGAGACAGGACACACAATTAATTGGGATGGGTGCAGACATATATCAATTTGTAGTCGTAGCAGATCGACTAGACTGATTAGAGAATCCATCGAAATTAAATCGAGAAATGACATAATGAATGAAACAGTCGTAGGAAAATCACTAGGTCCTATTTGGAATACAGCATTAAATAATGGTAGAAAACGAAGGTTGCACAAATCAGAATCAGAATCAGAAACTCGCTCAAGTAAAAGAATAAGAACACTGGACTGATATTAACTTATAGAGGTGGAGAGTGAGTAATTCAATATCGCCTAATTTATTTTTGATTAACTTATTATTTCATCCTTGATTACTTGTTATCTTATTTTATCTGTTATCTTACGTTCTGTTGTTAGTGTAGCATCTTTTAACAAACATTTATTTGCATCTTTCTTTATCAAACAATTTTCAACTTCTTTTACGACCACTTTTTTATTTTTATTTTAACTATCCACTTTAATAGAATACTTTTCCGTTTTGCTAACTCTAAATTATTTACTTTTTTCACAGTATCTTGCCCCTCCTCTCCAGAATGCCACTCGTAATTACTTCATTTAGGATAGTACGTGTAAAAATAGGTCTGACGTGTGCGTTTAGGAAATGACAGTTATCATTTTAGTTTCATGTGAATTTCTGTTACACGTGCCGTTAATTACATCTAACAGATTATTTATCAGTCTTAAGCAAACGCTCACACACATACACACACACACAAACACATAGAGGTGACATACGCTAAATCGCTGTCATTTCACTGGGATGAGTGTACACGTGCAATAGTTGATTACTCCTCAATCAAAAACAAACGAGAATACATACACACAGACATGGCGTACGCTTGCAGACATATACACAAACCAATTTGACAGACACTGTCCTAGCATTTTATGCTTAAGAGATCTAACAACAAGTATAAATGGGGCAGTTTAAACTAATATTTCCATTTGACATATTGATTGTCAACTTATTATGATGAGCTTTCCATTGAAAAAGATATCCGTATCTGGATATCGAAAATTACAGACGCATTTGTTGCAAAAAAGTTCAGGCAAGTGTGAAATATCTTGTCGTGCACAAGACATATCTACCTTCGGTCAAAGTGATAAATCTAACTATCAATCTACGTTAATGAGACCGATTTTCTCAATATGGACTAAATTTCTTTGGTAACTATAGTTTCTGTTAACGCTATTTCACCAATTTAAATGTCATTGCTAATCTTGCTGTGATTTGTTTATAAATTAATATATAATCTTTCTATTGAACTTCAATTTAACGTCACGTCCGTATTCTGCGTGGGAACGATACTAATTGGATCTTTACGTGGAAGCGACATTTAACCTTGGTCATAGGAAGCAACAAAATGTGCAAAACATATGAGGAATAAAAATTAAAATACCATAAGATCCGTAACAATGGTTATTAAACAAATTATCGTTGATTTGGCTATTCCTGCAGCGTTTCATGCTAATACCACATTATCAGGTAAGAGAAAAACAATTTGCTATCTCATGCCATATTAATTTAATGCCAATATATGTATAGACTGCATTATATAAGTGTCATATTTAAAAGTGGTCAAAAGAGCAAATATAATAATAGATTACCTTTTTAGACAAAATTTTGACATAAATTAGGTTCGATTAAATCTGTAAAATCTTGTGATTGGTATTCAAGTCAAGTATTGACCTTCCAAATGGTATTTGTCTGTGACTGCAAACTCGTGGTGTCAAATGACTAAATATACGTAAACGTTGACGCAAATTACGGCATGTGTAACAGTAAATTGCACAGAGATCCAGTGCGCAAAATAAGTACAGGGGGTGCGAAAAAATTCCGCCTGTTAGCTGAGCCCGGCAACAAATGATTAAGAAAGCAAAATTACACTGCAATCTGCATTTAATGCTGCCCGTATTTATAATTGTTCTCATGAACAATCATATGTAGGCAGATGAAGAATAAGATTGAATTCAAGCTTATCGGCGCAAATACCAATATGATTGGTGCAATATAAGATGTGTTGCACATACCTCTAAGGCTAAATATGTTGTTTCCTGTGAGCCTTGCATCAAGCCAACAAAAGGCTATTTAGTTATAGTGAAGTCAATATGTGTTTGCAGTCTTCCTTATTTGGAAGCAATCTCATGGATCGACGTTGTCCAGAGTTGTACAAACAAAAAAATTATTCGCGTGCAGATATGACTAGGGAACTTTCAACGCTTCACGAAAAACAACCATTCAATGCGTGAGAAATAAACATATAAATAATTTGAACTAGGTTTTATTAGTTAAATAGATTGGAAATCAGTATTTATATATCGTGTTTGAATAGGCGATGACGAATTCCTGATATACGCAAATTTAATTTGATACAAATTTAAAATTGAAATGCACTATTATATATATATATATACATATATATACTATATATATATATATATATATATATATATATATATATATATATATATATATGTTAAGGATATAGTCATTCATCACATGGTAATGAAAAACTAACCTTTGTAAATGGATATTCTTCCATAAGCCCTCGCAATCTAAAATATGTAGCAAAACAGTATTGAAATTATTAGAAGCAGTCATTTCAAAATGTTTTTAAATATTAATGAAATTTTATTTAAAATATCAAGCGAAAAGTCTCAAAACTTTATTATACGAAATCCTTCAGAGGAGCATTATATACTGGCTAGGAGCGTCATATAATTATTTAAAAATTTCATTCGATGAACACGAAAGCTGCAATCTTATTATAACGCCATACGGAAGTAGCAGATGTTCGGAATGTTTATTATTATCGTCATATTTGGTGATATTTAGTCTGGACAATACATTTTTTTCCCAACAATATATATTTAAGCATATTGCCTGCATAAGCTAAATATTGAATAAGATTTCAGATTTATTTCATCATTTAGATCGACTTCGTCATTAGTGAGCACTCGCCCAGTGCTTGACAGAATTGCTGCGACCGGGACTTGAACCAACCAATTCGTCAAAGAAGCCGCGCATTGTGTGTGCTTTTCAGTTATATACCAACATCTTATTGGGTAACTTTAAATAAGGTTGGAGGCTATTTAGTATCGCAAGCGACATAAAGTTCCAGCTGGCTCACCTTAATCTGTCATTGTACAGCGGTTATCATATCACTTACGGTAGTAATATTTAATTAAAGTTTTATGGTAGAATAAGATTATAAAGATAGTTATCCAACGCATACGGCAGCAAATGCCAGTCCTCAAGTAGACTATCTGCTCTATAATGACAGCTGCTGGTTAGTCAGTTGGAGTTTTAAGACGAAAGCCCTACCACATAAGCTTCAAGTAAAGCAAATACCGACCATTAAAGCTAAGTAGGTATATATCTGAAAATTTCATATTTTACATCGCTTTGGAGACGCGGTGGAAAAGTACAAGGCTCCGAAGGAAATGCGTCCCAGTGGAAACCTCGACCTCAGTAATTCTGTCATGTAATTAATGAGTACCAAATAAGGACGAAACAATTCTGCTTCAATAATTACATTTGCTACCCTATTCAAAGCTATTTTTTCCCTATAAAAGTAAAGTTTCCATAATACTTTCTGCAAAAATATCTATAGCTACGCATTTGTTTTTGACTAGCATAGCGACCAGACTATTAAATTGAAGAGAATGTATGTAATAAGGAAATGCCAAGCTATTTACGTGCATCACCTTCAATTCAAGCAAAACATCCGTTCATATTCTACTTAAACTATTCCTGCCTCATTTTGTTAATCATCATCGCTTAATAAATGGCTGCCTTGTTACTGTATATTCATTAAGTAAGGGTATTAAAGATAACATTATGTGAGCACACGTGTGAAGTTTAAATAATATGTTGCACAATTACTGATGCACTTCGTGAATTGAGTTGACACAGGCGTTTAAATTGCAATATGTCTTCATGTATACATTCTAATTCAGCCAATTTTCTGCATTTGTAATTTTTATTGAGAAATAAATCTTGTATGTAAATATAACTTCATCATAAAACAAGTATATAAAGCACAATTAAAAAAAGCAATTTGCTTTTCGCCAGAATCCAACTCGACAGTAATATCTGGTAGGCATTTCTTGAAAAGAAAGAGGAATAAAGTTGGATTAAATACACACATTGTACAAAGACAAATATGAAGCGGAAAAAGTAAATTCTAAAACATGCACATACACAAAAATTCACCAGTTTAAATAATCAATGATTGCGCGGGTGGTGCTAACAATTTCTAAAATCTAGTTTGTTAGCTTGAAGTAAACACCAAACCAATTGTATTTAACCAGTCGTCGAACAACATAACAAAACTACCGCCAGTAGCACGCACTGACGTGTTTCGACCTTCCATGATCATCATCAGAGTACGACGGAAAACTGACTGGCGAGAACCAAACCGCAATGCATATATAAGGAAAGCAAAATTGGATATGCGGCTTTCATTGCGGTTTTATTCTCGCTAGTCAGTTTGTCGTCATATTCTGATGATGATCATGGAAGGTCGAAACGCGTCGTTGCTTGCGACTGGCGGTAGTCTTGCAATGTTGTTCGACAACTGGTTACATAAAATGCCATTGATGTTTACTTCAAGCTCGCAAACTTGATCGAACATGTTTTGATTTTTTAGCTGACGATTAAGAATGTTAAACAAGTAAACAATCAATGATTGCGCTGGTGGCGTTAATAATTCTGTAAACAAAGTTTCGAGCTTGAAGTAAATACCTATCCCTTTGTACGCGTGTCTGACAGTAGTTTTGCTATGTTGTTCGACCACTGGTTAAATACAATGTGTTTGGACTTTACTTCAAGGTTACAAACTTGATTTAAGGGATTAAGACCGTTGCATGTGAGAGCCTCCGCTGTGCGTAATTATTTTTCGCTTTCCACTTTGAAGAAAACCTGGAAATCAGCCTGATTTAGAATGTTTTGTTTAAAAACAATGTATTTCGCTATTGCGGAAAAGTTCTCGCATACGCCAACTGGGTTTGGCCTAAAATGCTCTAGAATTCGCTTAATTATTAATCGGTTAGGCCGCCCTACATATTGCACTAAAAAGCTAGAAAAATTGTGTTAAAACTCAATGTTGGACCGATCGATTTAAGGGAGGTTATTTCTATTGAATTCGTTAGAAATTGTCTTAACGTTTTCTTAATTAAATGCGTTGAAACTAAAAGTCTTAGTTTGAGAAATCTTCGAAGAAATTGGCCATTTTGATGCAACATATATAAAATCTTTCTCTTCAACAGGCCTCGCCATATCTGCGTTTAAGTGAAATGAAATTATTTATCTCTCGACATGGCATAGGATTCCCAAAGTATTTAAGAACATGAATAAATTTTAATTCACACATTATTATGTATGTGCAATTTTAACTAAGAAACATTCCTTCACATTAGCCATACATCGTCTGGTCGATAGGTCAACGTATTTTGATTTAGATCTAATGCAAGTGCATTCGTAAATTTATGGTCAACATTGACTTTTGTTTTTTTAAATATCTGGTAACAAGTGCGCTATTATATATGTTCAGTCGAGTGTAGAAGCCGCATGTAGTTTTTCGTTTGCCTTGTGGAATAATACATTATCTTAAATTAAATGATGAAGCATCTTTTCTTCTTTTTTATTCGATACTCGACTTTTTATTACTAGCTTAAAATTTAACACCAGTTTATCAATTTCTCGAACGAGGTAATTAGAAATAATAACCTTTTGATTGATTATACTCGCCCGCTCAAACATCAGAGATGAAGGGTTTTTTATCAATGAAATTCAGCAACGGACCGTTGCTGATTTCTACTGAAATGGCGCAAAGCTGATATGCAAACTACGTTGGTTTCAAACACAGGGTTCTTTTACAATTTCTTCAAATATGTTTTTGAACAACACTTTCTAATAGAATATGAGATCGTCATTACCATGTATTGCTCAGGAATGCAATCTATTTTTAAGAGAAAGAAAAATTGCACCAACTTAACGTTTAAAGTGATAATAATTACTGATTTCATCATTCGGTGATGTATTCCCAGAGGAACTACTGAAATTTCCGAATACACTTCATATAGGGAATTTTAAATCGCCACAATATCCAATTGCAATAATTGCTAACGTTGAAATAAATTTAAAAGTCATTCAAACATAACAAAATAAGTGCTGTAATTGAACAAGTTTTTATATAAGAAACGCAAGCAAATCATAGAGGGGCATTAAGCCCGAATCATAGGATATGTGTTAAGTGAGTGGAAATTTTCCCATGTTATTATCATTGTCTGTTTCAATGTTCTATCAATTTGTTTTCCAAAATAGAAAAATATGCTTAAATGTGGATACTTTAAGTGTAAATGAGAAAGCATTATTTATTGTATTGCGCATTTCATATAAACTGAATCAATACTTTGCGAGTTATTTTAATACCTAATAGAAACCAGTTTAGTAAACTCCATTATAAAATAATTGATTGCATGATGGGTGGTAACAATTCTTCAAATCAATTTTGTGAGCTTAAAGTAAACACCAATGCCATTGTATTTAACCAGTCGTCGAACAACATAACAAAACTACCGCCAGTCGCACGCGGTTTTGTTTTCAATCTGATTTAAGTTATTTGATATTGTATGCATGACTATGAGTATAACTTATTGGCATTTAATGGTTCCTCTCCTTGACTCAGTCACCCTAAGAACATGGTTTCTCAAAGTTAGACGACAAGGTCAGCATCAGCGAAATGTAAAATCTCACGTTAGCATGTGTTCTGTGCTTGCTATCTACTCATCAATGGATGCCAGCACCACTTCCCAAACCCAATATCTATTTGAAAGGGAAAGGTGGTCTAATTCGATGGTTCAGTCTTTTTACGCAAATGTAGGAAAGCAATATTAGGGTCGAATACAAATATGATAATTCAAATTTTTTCTTTTAAACTAAAAAATAAGTTTTGATATGAATTTTATTTATTTGAATTCTCGAGGGAAACGCCAACGAAGTCCAGTTTCAAAAAGCCGTCACCAATTTGTTGTTACAAAACATTCACTATAACCACTGGGGAAATGCTATTGAATGTTAGTATGATGATGATGTTTCCTCGGCACAGGGCATAAACTGCTTGATACTGAAACGAATGCTCTTGGTTTCAATTTACGATCAAATTAATTCGGGCTACTATCGATGAGCAGCTAAAACGGACGATACTAGTCTATTACCTTATGCAAAGTTTAATTAATCCGAGAGGCACTAATGTAAATATTTTACCACCTGAAAAATTACAAATGAAATTGATCTTCTAGAAATTGGTTTGAACAGACTTCGTATACTACTCAATAGAATAAATATTTATATACCGTGTTATTACCACACCTCATTAAATATAACCAGGAAAATACCTGATTACTTCAACTAGTAAAAGAAACAATGGAAAAAGAATTCGAGCATTATCATATTCTAGGCTAACAGATAAACCAGTGTTGATGCAAATTTCCGTATGAGCTATGGATAATCGTTATGTGTATGTGTCAATCAAATATGCCTACAAGCATATCTAGATTTTTATTTATATCTGTTGCCTATTTATTTTAAATTTAAAGGCTCATATTTGGAGGTGAAGTCGAACCTAGGAGTTGTAACTAAAATTTTTTATTGGCTTTGTTCGAGTTATCTTACAAACAAAATACATGGGGCTATTTCTGTTGCAGAAATGTATGTCCTGCATTATCAAAAGTGTAATTGTTCCGGATAACCGTTTTAGAACTACAAATCATCAAAATGCACGATTAAACATTTGAGGAGCTGTTGGTAGGCGCAGGAGAAGATAAGCAAATATATTATATAGATAGAAAATATCAAAAATTATTGTTTTAATTAAGAACAGAGTTTCACGAAATCTGAACTAAATTCTGTGCTAATGAGTATAAACTAAAAAAAGGCATAAAGTAAAATATAACTTTTGACAGGGTGGGCAACCTTTCAGCTATATTAGATATTTGTGGAAGCGAGCAACAAATATAAATTATAAATGTATAAACAAGTAACAGATTAAAAGACAAGGATATGAATGGCGGAAATAGCGAAATAGCGATAACAGAGATTTTAAAATCGCTAGAGCTAATCTAAACTAAGAATTTACTATCAGCTTCGCAAAGATCCGAATGATCCCCATTTGCGTAAATCTGCTATTTTGAGAATCTTACTGTGAAAGCGTGACTAGAGGCATGAGGATGATTTGGGAAAATATAAACCGAAACGTAGCCAGTCAACGAATATTAGGTCGTATCTCATTTCCAGTTGTCAGTATGAACGATGTTAAAGCCTTCGGAAGAAAGGAACGAATAGGCACACATCCTGATCGAAGAAAAAACAGAAACGTACTTGTAAATGGGAATCAATCGGATTTTGGGGAAACTGATAGTGCAAAGTAAATCGTGGAGATTCAACATATAAAGCTGGCACTCCACAAACATTCGAAGGATATAAGCAGTTACTAGTTAACTTCATAGCATCAATTATTTCTGATGCCAACTGTGTTTTCATTAATCGTCTTTAATCGATAGCGATGCTTAAGTGGTTAATTGCTGGGATCATTACCAAGCCTACGATAACAAGAAACATAAAATCAATTATTTAAATGAAGTTTGCTATCTTTGTAATGACACCAGTTCAATTATATACATAAATTCATCAGTATGAATCAAGCATTGTTTTATATAGAAAAGACAATTCACCCCACTAGTTTGGATTTCTTGTAATTGGGAACTCTTCACGTTCTATTCAGAATTTGCCGCGGACGCGGTTCGAACTGAGGTATGTCTACTTCGGAGTATGTCACTTACTATGGCTCGGTGGTTAGAGTGACATACTCCGAAGCAAAAGTACTTTTATTCGAGCCCCATCAGCGACAAACTCTGGACAATACTTGAAGAAATCCCGATAAGAAAGAAACCGGTCAATTAGATGAATTTGTTCTGCTTTATACAATGCTTAGTTCATATAGGCAACAACTGTTCGTTTAACATAAATTCATCAATAATATACAGAAAAGTTATCGATCTCATTAAAATTTTCTAAATATATTTATTTTAGACATTGATTATCAGAGCTTTTTAAGAATAATCCGCCAAAAAATGCTTATGAACAATCAGAAAATCTAATCTTTTTTCCATATTACATTAATCTGAAATTTAAGATTTTTATAAGTAAGCCCATGACATCATGTGTGAGAAGAATTTACGCAGTAAAATTAGCTCAAAAACGTAAAGGAGAATTATGAATAAAACATTTTATAGTTAAATTACGTGCGCGAAACGCGTTACTTTTTGGTCAAAGTCGTATGTAATGACAAAGGCTAGCACCACTATATTTCGGAAGATAATAAAAGTAAAAATTACTTTTATATGCAAAATCCTTTACAAAATGGTGTTGTTTAACGCAACATAACTGTGCCCAATGTGTATAAAATGCAATACAAGCATAATAACCGCACACATAACTTACTCATTTATTAATGTTGCATTGGTTTTTATAAGTTCATCCAACTTGCGTTCAGATTTCGCGCTTTGCATAGTTCTTGCCGAAACATCTTCCAGGTTATTGCATAATTCTAGCAATCGGGCTTTCCGATCGATTATCAGCTGTTGCATTCGATGCTTTTCTGCATGTGTACGTACAAGTCCATTATTCGAAAACGGAGTTAAATATTCGTTTTTGTCATGGTCTAAGCTTTTCTCCGACACTGCAACTTGATTCTCAGCAGCGTCTAAGCAGCTTGCGTCACCTCTGGTATGTTGTTTGACAAAGGGATTTGGCCTCGACGCAGAACTAGTCGAACTAGTAAACGTTTCACGACGTTCTATCGGTCTGGAACTAGTAGGTCTAACAAGAGACTTTTTAATTACAACACCTGAATTTTGGTCTGCTGACGTCTGACTGTGTTGCGGGCCAGCAGAGTTTGGCCGATACTCTAACGTCGAGGATGGTTTGTTTATTGCCAGCTGGTTGCCATTAAATGTGGAAGACTGCGCCGATTTGGACTGCTGCCTAGCCTTACAGATTGCACTTAAAGCACTGAATAGGAAATTTGATACGTTATATACTAAAAGAAATTTTTATTATTTATAAGTAAATTCATTTTTAAAGTAATAACTTGGATAGCAACTCTATGATAATGTTTCAAAAAGTATAAGCCTAATTTGACTAGGAACTCCAACAAAATTCAAAGCACCATCCTTGTGAGAAAAGAATGAAACTTCGTTTAAAAAAGCAAAAATTTCCCCAAATTTGTTTATAATCTTTGGACAAAAGGGGCCAGTGAATTCTTTCTAAAATCAAAACCAACATAAACTTGATATAGGAAAAGAGAAATATATTTCGAACAAACGAATATTACATGTTAGAAACCGATTTCAACGGAATGAAAAATAAATGCCTAAATTTGTGCAGAAAATTAATAATTTGTTTTAGATATAGTCCATAAGATGTATAATACCTGAAAGCTGTCACTCAGGGCAGCATTGTTAATTTGCCAAATGCGGCTCGAAGCATGCATACGCAAAATATGCAAGGATGTTAATTCTAATAAGGGTGTTATGCACGTGTATGGCTGATTTATTACTTTAATAAATTACTTTCTCTACCCACTTTTATTTCCTGTTTTTTTATTTCTGACACTGTATAAGTTACATATGTCAGTATAAACTAAGAATTGTATAGTGTAGAAAAGGCAATTCATCCATTACTGAACAGACACCACATTACATGGGGAAATGGTATAATGACAGATTGGGCATGGTTAGTTGGAACTTTGGGTCTAAATGGATGCCATATGAGCTCCGCCTAAAGGAAAAATTGACTAACCAAGTTACATTAGTTAGTATATAACTGAAAATTGTGTGTAGTGTAGTGTGCGGCAGGATAGCTCAGTGTTTAGAGCACCAGATTCAGAAGCAGACGTGCCCAGGTTCGTATCCTGTCCGCGGCAAATTCTGGCCAGTACTTGATGAGTTCCCAATAAGGACGAAACCGGTCTACTGGATGAATTGCCTTTTCTACACTAAACAATTCTTAGTTTATACTGACATATGTAAGTAATTAATGGGTCAGGTGTTTATATCAAGACCGCAACCTGGATTATAATAATTGTTATCACCACCCGCGCAACCAATGTTCGTTTAACTGTATAAGTTGGTCAATAGTTACATGAAAAGAATATAAAAAATAACTATTACTTGTATTTATTGATAATTCTTTCCTTTGCGCACATGGTAATCGTAGAAAAAAATAAATACGTGTATTTAAGCGAGTTAAAATTTGTATAATTTTCAAAGTAATATTTATAAATAATATAGTAGTTACAGAACCAAAAACTTTGCACTTTTGTACTGTTAAATTTGCACAACCTCAATCCGGCTGGTAACCAATTCATGATGATATTTTATTTATTTTTTTCATGCTTCTAATTTTATATTGTCAAGTTTTTCATTTAAGAAGAAATTTTTAGGAAAATTCTTATTTTCCGGCATTAAGGAATTTAACAGAGACGAATCTATGACCAGTTTAGGAAGATTTTTCTTAACGCACACAAAATATCAGAAACAAATTTATTTCTTTTAAAGTACGTCAGAATAGTATGTTAAACTAATAAATTTAAGATCATGATGCTTCTAATAAGTCTGGTGTTACTCTGAGCTCGGTATTCTCTTCAAACGCAGTGTTTCCTTTCCGCATATTGTGAAATATTTTGTAACAGGAAAATATTGAGCGACATACATCTGAATGATTTAGAAATTATTAAGTATGATCAACTGTGGTTCGATTAGCTGATATTACTTCCCTAAATATTAACAACAAAGAACACATCTCGCTTAAAGCCTCCAATTATTAAAAATCCTGATTAATGCTGCTGCTTTCTTAGAACTTGAAAGAAATTAACCTACCGAAATTTCAACTTATTCCTTATACAACACATTGCTTTGTAGATGTTGTGATGAAACTTTATAATTCGACCGGAGTAAGAAATGCGTTTCATAAAATAACCAAGGTTTTTTTGCTTCTACTGGCTTCGTTTCTGAGAGTTTTTGAATCAGTACTAAGTTATTTGAATGAATTAATTTATAATTCAATTAGAAAGAATACATTTGACTGTTGAGCAATAACCTTTTACGAAAAGTTTAGTCAGAGTTGAAAATTTTCCCTCTTAATTCAATTATATAAATTAAAACTAGCCGATATATTGAACATGAAAACTACAATTTCTGCCCATGGGACTCGTAAATAAGGGGTCTGTGGGTAAAACGAAATGTACCTACGTTATCGTAATTTAGCTTTTATAGGAGTAATTAGCATTAAAGATAAAGACGGCATGCGGGCATTTTACCATTGACGCGAAACTTGTGTTTAATCAAATCAATCACTAGCCATTTGAGACTTTTCTTGCTCATTTTAATAACATCCATAATGACGTCTGCTAAAATTTCTTTCATAAATCACTTTCAAAATGAATAACACTACCTTTATGACGTATGATATCAGTATTTCTGACCTCGAGACACAGACAAAAGTCAAAAACCGCGTCATAATAACTTTATCTTTCAATACATGATTTAATTCTCAATTCAATTTATAAATCAAAAAGTCAACTAAGGTGAATTGATAGTGCCAAAGTGACAGTTCCATATATAAATAAGAGCAATATAATGTAATATATAATCTCATGAGCAATTATTCTAAAATGGTACTTTCTACAAGCTGTTAGTGAAATAACTGTTCAAATATGCAAAATACAAAATTACTCACTCTGTGAGGTCCAACGGAGAAATTTTGTTGCAATCTATATCTATCGAAAAATAAACGAAATGAGAGTTAATAATATGAATCAAAGATAAAATTTATAAAAATCATATTTTTGCACATGCAAGAAACACACACACCACATACACACACAAACACACACACACACACACATATATATATATATATATATATATATATATATATATATAAATTAAAACCGAAACAGATTATTTAAAGGCGGAGAGATTATAAAATAAGAGGACAATCGATCAATTACATGTATCACTTCTAGTTCAAAGCTCAATGCTTAATGCGTTTTTTCTGCTGACATAAATCAGGATGCAGTTCGTTTTTCCACAGACCTTCATATTTGACCAATTTATTTCTCGTCTTACATTTAGTAACTACTTTAAATGCCACGTCTAGATAATTTACGTGCCAAGGTTCAATGACATGTTGCGGTTAATTCAAGCGATCATTGGTCACGCGGATGGTGATAACCATTATTTTATATCAGGATTGCGACCTTGATATAAATACCAATCCTAATAACTATTACATTTGTTAGTACAAACTAAGCATTATATTGTGTAGAAAA